>JAVSBS010023368.1:4098-14957 GCA_033124195.1 Coracias cyanogaster
ATCACATTATTCCCCCCCCCCCCCCCGATTTACCATTTGGGCTTTCCTTTCCATAATGGTACATCTTTTGGCCCTACCTTTGTCTGTCCTCACATTTGGATTTCGTCTGGCAAGACTAGAGAATCCAAGTTTTTAATAGCAGATGGAAACTTGAGTGAGCTCCCCGTGAGGTATAACAAGGCTAGTAGACATTCATGCTTGTATAGTGTGGCATTTCAGAATATCTTTTAATAAAACAATCCAGAATGATAATGTATTTTGAAGAATTTCCCCAGGTGATGTTTTCCTCTTGGGTATTTATGGGAAGGGAAATTTTGTTCTCTTTTCTATCTTCTTTTCACCAAACTAGTAGAACAGAATTTATAAGGAAATGGGAGGGGAAAAAAAAAAACAAAAAAACCAAAAAACAAAAGAAAGATAAAATATTTTATTAGTATTAATTGTTGATAATTCTCCAAAAATCCTGGGATAATAATCTCTTTAAGTTCCGTCCCCTCCCTCCCATGTCTATACCAGACATAATATCATTTGGCAGTATTAATACCTATATTTTTTTAAAATAATGATTAGTTTGCTGCTTTCCTAAAAAAAGGGAGGTTTATATCTTTTATTCTTGCGTATTTAAAAATTTTATTACTTTTTTCAGCGTAAGCTCGTAACTTTAACATTGACCTTTAAAAATTAATATCTGTAATCAAGCGTGTGGGAGAGATTTTGAATCTACATGATCTCATACTCATAGATTGCTTGGCAGAAGGTGCCTCAATGACAATTTCTTACCAGCCATTGAGAGCTGCAGTCATAACTCCTCAATAAACCTGATTGCTTTAGCAATATACTTGCATATGATTTCTGTTCACTTCTTGTGTGACACACCTTGTCTTGGGTAAAGCCTTCTGTTATATCTGGTCTCCCATGGTATGAAGATTTCAATTGTGTTGATAGTAAATTTTTGGAGAAAAACTAAAATAAATACAGATATGCAGTCTACTAATGGTTAACTGAAACTTTTATCTAACTGTCTCCAAAATCTCAAATCTAATTAGGATTGGCTGACTGGCTGATGTTTGTCTAATGCAGGCTTGGATGATGTAGAAATTTATAAATTTTCATCTGAAGAAATGGAGAGAGCATGTTAAGAACCAGATTCCAATGAAAAAAATAACTAAACCAAGGATCAGACTAACAAAAAAGGAACCAGAGGTCAGTGGCATAATATTTTAAGTTGTTTCTAGGCCAAATGTTTTTATATCAGATGTATCATCTTTTCTACAAAAGAGCATCCTTTCTGTAAAAGAGCAAAACAATCTGTCTTTTGACGTGCAGAACATATAAATAATATTATCGCTTTTTCAAATGTTAGGGCATGTTCTTCTATAATTTCGCATTGCTAACAGGACAGCACATAGTGTTAACGGCATTAAGTGTTAGCCTTGGGTAATCTTCAGCATTATTCACTGAACTCCATGTTAATCTAAATGCAAGAAATATTTGATGAAACTGGATTTAATGATTCCAGGGTTTTCTTACCATTTTAGCAGCATTGTAAAAAACTATTAAAAAAATAGTTTAACACCAGCAAAAGAAAATAATCTGAAATTCCTGCTCTATTTAATAAATTCTGCTTCTATTAAGTTTCAGACTGTTAAAATTAAGTTTGTTTGTTCTTCTATATGAAGATACATCATGTAAAGAACAACAAACTCACTGTAAAAACTCCAAAGGAACATCGTAGTAGCTGGCAAAGGGCAACTAATAGAGAAAGGCTTTTAACTGAATGATATTGTAAAATTTCCAGTTTCCATTGTTATATATCAATTAAATAAGTTAAATGGGAGTTATGAAGATGAAGTAGAATGAAATTTCATGTTCTTGTTAACCTATAAAACACTGGATGGAGTTACATATGAAGGATTGGGAATCACTTCTCGGATTTGGGTAGAGCTTTGAAAAGTGTAGTTTCTTGAGAATTTTGCCACAGGCTGGCTCTCATTCAGAAGTTGGTCTTTATGTATTAGTGTTTACTAAGAGGGGTTGAAGCTCTTTGCATTCAGAGATTACTGGGTCAGCATTAGCTGAAACCTGTTGGAATATTCTGCATCATAATAGTGCTCATAACATTTTTCTTTATCATTCCAGAGCAACCTCTCAGCTCTGGAATGATACGCTGCAGATGCCTTTTTTTTTCTCCTTTCTCTGGTTTTGCATATCCTCCTCTCCTTTCCAGATGATTAACCTCATTGCTTTTCTGTGATGTTTTATGAAAATAGTGCAATTCTTAAGTTCCCAGGATGATTACAGTTCAGAATAGCAGCAGTGATACTGTAGCTTGGCTCTCTGCTTCAAATGAGGAAAACAAAGAATAGCACAGGCATTATAGCTCTCTGGCTGCGTATGTGGAAATATGTTGTACGATGTTTATCAGTTTATCATATTTCTAATTGCGAAAATATTCACACTTGTAGGAATACTCTGAAGGAGAAATTGGGTTCCACTGAAGCCAGTAGTTTAGTTGCAGACATTAGCCATAAGTAATTTCTTTAGTCTACTGGAAGGTAAATAGACTCCTCTTGTCCTCCAGCTCTTCAGATGAGAATTCAGGCTTGTTCAGTTAGTGTGTCTGTACAGTGGTGAGGCATGATTTGCATAGGATCCCAACGGTATCGGAAAATAATATATATTTGAGATTGTTAGGTCTGTAGAGTTATGTAGACAAAATAAGTTCAGATCTAATTGGCAAAATAAGTGTACCTGAAGTCCTTCATATACTGCTTTGTTCCATCTGTCCTATTGCCGCATCTCTTCATGCTGTGGCCTGAGCTTCTTAAGCTGATCAAGCCAGTAAGTGTGAAATGGCAGACTGCCTAGAATAGCACATGCCTGACTGGGGTAATGCTAAGAATACTGTATAAAGGGAAAAAAAATCTGAAGAAATCAGTAAAAATGATTTAAGAAATAACAGAGAACAACTAAACTAAGATCCTGGTTAAACTAAGATGTCACAGAAGAAGAGGCACTGATTATTACTTAGCTAATTAGTAATTATTCAAAAGACAAGAATGGTCAATTAGCTCTCTGAAGAGAGCTTACCAACAGGGGCCAACAAGTTTCTGTGCTGACATACTAATAAGTAAACTGCTGAGGTAACAAAATCTACAAACAAAATTATTCTGAATTTCTTACAGCAGAGAGTTGCAGAAAGATCTTACAAATATGGAATAAGTGAAAAATGGCAAATTCCTAATTTGCAATGCAATTCCTAAACTTCTTAGCTACTAAAAGTAACACATATGATGGAGGGAGGGAAAAGGAAACATAGTTTATACATACAATGGATTTCAAACTAGCATTTGTCTCATTAAAGATTTTAAATAAATGATTTTATTTTTTTTCCTACAAACATCAGGTCAATTCCTTGTTGCAATACAAATAAAAAACAAAAACAACTGAAAAATACCTCAGCTAGTATGTGCCATCCATTGTATAAACCTGTGTGTATCTACATCCCCAAAATTGTCTGCCGTGTCAATGGCACCGTCTGAAAAGACTATGGCCAGAAAGATAAAAAGAAGATGACAGTAAGAGAAGAGACTCCCACCTAGCTCAGAAAATCTCCAACAGGAGACACCACACAGTTCCAAAACCCTAAGTGATTTTGAGCGGGTAAATAGCAAATTTTGTTTTTTATTTCTCATGACATAAGAATAGACAATTTTAATGTAGCAGTAAGCGTTTATTTTAGGTACTTAACACCAAGTTATTTTCAACTTAAGCTTGCTTTTAAAAAAAATTTTCTTGGTCTAGTTTCCATATCTTTTCATGTGAAGCAAAATTGTGTTTGTTTACTGTACTTTTAATTTAAAATTGCAGCTAACTTTGTCAATGGAGCAGCAAAATTAGAAGGTAGAGCATCACCAAGAGTAAGGAAATCAAAACCAGCATGAGAAGACAAGCTAGTAGCAGAAAAGAACATTTGACAGAAGATGTCAAATGGATGCACATCTTGGATGTCTTATTTCAGTGAACACTATCAGGTTATATTTTAAAAATATTTTTGTTAATAACCCTACATTTATGACAAGATTGTCTTTGACCTACCTTAGCCCAGTAGTCATCCAAATTTCACTTAGCTTTAACAATGAAAACAAGTGAATCAGTTTGAACTTCTGGCTCTGTGATCAGAAGTTATAACATTTCTGTAATATTTTATTATTTAATTACAATATATTACATATTCTGTAATAGAATATCTGTCTATTCATTTGTTTTTACAAAATAAAAATTCTGTATCAGAAGATCCTACCAAGTCTGTCTGTTCCCGCTCCTGCCTCCCCAAGAATTTTTTCTTTCTTTGTCTTGCAGGGACTAAGAGGGATATCTGAAGTAGCCAGGTAAAAAGGCAAAAATTGTTCTATACCAGATTTTTCCTTAAAAATTACAGATTTAGAAAGAAGGCAAATTCTGATAGGACACCATTAATCTTCTTTCAGTATAAAGGTGGGACTAATGTTTAGGAAAGATGCAAATTTTGTGCCTTGGGAAAAATGCTAGACTGCCTGTTGGGTTGGCCTTGGATTGTATTGTCTTGTATGGGGCAGGGGCGGGGGGGAAGCAAAGCAGCCGATGAATCTGTAGTATAACATTAGCCCTGTGGGGAAAAAAAAAGCTAAAACTTCCAAATATTTCTAAGGAGCAAGTATTTCATGCTTGCAGTCCCATGTGCTGGATTTTTTTTTTTCTCAACTGTTTTTTTTCCTCTAATTGATAACAAATATGTCTTCAGCTTCTGATTCTACTCAGAAAGTGGTTCAAGAAAGGTGATCAAACAATACTGCAATGAATGTTTCACCAAAGCACAACTTTTTTTTTTCTTAACCTGTAGATATTAATTCATTTCAGTCTGACTCAAAGGGTTTATGTCTATGAAGATATTAATTTGCTCCTTATGTGAACACTTTCTCTGAATATGACTTTAGTATTTATATTGTTAAAAGATGGTGGGGGTTTTTTTTGGGTTTTTTTTTTTGTAGGTAATGCTCATAGATCTGAGTCTGGTTTCTCATTGTTGGGTAAGTTTCATGAACTCACTTTCTTATTTGCCATAAGTTTACCATGAAACTAGAATACATTTACTAATATTTTTAATAAACTTGTGTAATAATGCCTCATCTGATAAAAGTGTCATCTTTTGAGGAGTTTGGGTGAGATTTGCTTAACCTTCAAGTATTTCCCAGCATGCTGCTCACAAGACAGTGTTTTCTTTGGTGTATACTAAAATCTGCAGGGTCTGTAAGCTTACAATTTGTGCACACATTAGTTACCAGGCTTTAAAAAATGAATCCAGACAGTGGCTTAGGTGCCAGTATCCAATTCTAGGCATACAAAACCATATAATTTTGAACTTCAAAGATTTTTTTTTTTTTTTCTTTCCCTATTATCAGAAAGTATGTTCCTCAAACTGCCAATTACACTCTTAAATATTCTTATTGCATGACACTCATGATGGCCATTTTAAAGAAGCCTTATTTTTTTCTTTAAAGATAGTTTATGCAATTTATAATTTTATTAATACAAATACAATACCGTATATGTATAGCTACTATTGTATTCCATGTACACTTATATTTGATGTGAGAATCTTCTTACAATGTGACTTTTTTTAAATTGAAAATTACTGCCTCTATATTTGGATACATACTTACAGTAAAACCACATGAATTAAATTAATTCTATGTTATTAGGAATTTGTTTCAGAAAAACGTTTCCAGCAAGTATCTATTTTAAACACTGTTATTGCAACAGTGTAATTACAGATATAGTTCCCTTGAATTTACAAATACAGAAAATTAGTATTACAATTGGTGTAACAACTGTTCATTAACAAAAAAGCAGGTGTATGTGTTTTGAGAAGTAAATGGAATGAAGGCAGTCATTCTTTGGATTTTTGTTTGGTTTTCATTGGCTTGCTAGCAGAGATTCTGTGAAAGCTGAAATGTTGTTAGATGATGATGATGATGAAGATAATTTGTTTTTCTTTAGATGTTCATTTTTCTTTCTGGCTGAGTGGGAATGAGGAGTCAGAAAAGCAGAACTCGGGTGAAAACGGAAGTACTTGCTTAGATGTATTTTAAGCAACTTCTCTTTAAGTTTACAAGTCTAAGACAATTTGGAGCTTATCTCTGCAATTACTTGAAAAAATCCTTTTACATTGGTCAGATTAGAATTTGTTGGTTTGTTGCATGGTTAGAAAAGACTGCCCCATTGAGGGATTGTTCCATGTGTTAAGCACAGGATTTTATAGGGAAGGTATGAGACAGTTCATCAGCAATGAATTCCCAAGTGCTTGACAATTTCTTTTGAATTGCAGCTTTTGGAAAAATCACCAAAAATGTCTAATGTCTTTGGAATGACTTTTCTTTAATCAAATACTTAAACCAATTCCAAACCCCTCATGTCGTAGCAAGATCTGAGATCAATCCAGGCATCTTGTTATGAGGTCAGTATAACAAAATGCACCACTGAATTTTCTTACAGAAGTGCTTAGCCAAATGACACCTAATAAAAGCTAAATCTAAGCCAAGGGTAACAAGAGTACTGCAAAGCCATGTTTGTCACAGAGGATCTTCAAAAGCCTTAGAAACACAGGTGCTAAGTGCTGTGAAACAGGCAAGTTGCGAAGCCTACACTTGAGGTCTAGGATAGACTGCAGCATGTTAGGATTGTGTTTGGTGGGGGTTTGTTTTGAGGATTTTGTTGTTGTTTTGATACTTAAATATAGTTTTGCCAGTTTTTTTGAGAACTAAGCTAATGGTGTTTTTTGCTTTTTTCAATAGTATGAATGTCACATAGACCAACAACCAAATTAGAAACTGATTTTTTCTGTTTCAACCATGCAGTCTTTGCTGAAGCACAAGTAGCAAGGCATGTTCCCTAGTGATGTAATGTTGTAATGAATGATCCTATTAAGCTCTATTTACACTAAGATTTTGATTTATGTGAATCATAAGACTTTCAGAGCAACTGTATGTTTTATCAATCTAATTGTAAACTTAATTCATGTTAGAGGTCCTTTGCAAGTAATGTGCACACCAAAATATTATGGTGCATCTGCTTTGTTGGGAAATAAAAATCAGATCCTATTACTTTTAACCTTCATTTCCCTCTAGTGCGTATAGAAGAGTTATTTTTTTTTTTATCTCCTGGATGTTCTTTTAAAGACAAAAGGAAGGGCATCTTTTAAGTAGTGTGGAAAAGCTTAGTCTGCAAATCTGTATCTCTGTTTTTGAACTGTATAATAGCAATGAACAGGTTGTCTTGGTTTTAAGACCAGAATAACAGGGAACTTTCTTTAGCTGGTATATTTTATGTTCTCTTCTTACTTAGGTTTTGGGTTTGCCATGTGAAGTGGAACGGAGTGGAAGCTGTACGGTGGCATAGCGATGTGGACAATAGTGTTACTCTTGCTTGCTCCTGTTCAAGTCCACTAAAAACTGAAATAATTCAGAGTAGGTTCTAAAAATATGGAATGTTGTCTGGGAGCTGGAGTTCTAAGCAAGTTCTGAAAAGTGCTGGAATTTCTAAATGATCAGTCTTGTTGCATGCTTTGTAACTCTGTAAATAATTAGTTTCATTATTTCATTGATAAATTAATTGGGATGGAGGAGGCAATGTTTCATCTGTATTTGTTTCTTAATGTTAAAATGAGCTGCTGTATCTACTTAAACTGAACACAGTACTGCTTTTTTTGAACCATCTGAATGCTGACTGTTACCACACAAACTTTCTAGTAGTTAAAGAAATGGCTAAAACAACACTGGTGTTGGAAATGATGACATTTCAGATGCTAGCTTTAAGCCTCAGTATGAGTTTACTGAGCGTGAGCACCAGAGAAATGTTAACAAACTAATATTGTTGTAACATTTTTGTTACAATTGTCCCCTAAAGTCCTTATATACAGTTACTCTTTCAGTGAAACCATTGACTAATGTGTCACTGTCTGATTGCAACAAATACACTGGTTTGTTTTCAATTCCCCTTAAGATGTTTTTCTTTCCAGCTAATCAACTAGTCTGTCCTTTTTCTCATAAAACCAATTAGTGTTGAAATGTGTGTTGTTTTTTAAAGAATGTGTTATGGGAAAAAATCACATAAATATTCATTGTATAAACTAAAATTATGCTTTAGTGAAAGGTTGTTGAAAATAATGAATTATTTTGTTGAAACACTACTTTGTTTTAAATGTTTTGTTTTATATGAGGCTTTGTTGATTGTTTAATGTATAATCAGTTGTGTATTTTTGATGCATCTCACTTTACTCTCTAATTTTGTTTAATGTCCTTTGTTACCATTAAATAATCTGTTTTATTATTGTGTTAAACAAGTTACTCTCATAGTCTGGTCAGGCAGATTAGTCACACAAGATGGATTGCTAGAGTAGGAAGAAGGTATGTATGTCCTTTGGATTTAATTTAAAAAAAATAATATATATACACTCCAGTTCTTCAATGTTTTTACCTGTTTCCTATCAGCATTGGTTTTCTTTGCTTCTTATTCAATGCAAAACTGTTCTCTTCCACCTGTGATGTCTATATAGTAATTTCAGGGTCTTTTGTACATCAGGTATTCTCCCCAACTCCAGTCAAGCAGTCTGCAATCAATGTGCTGCAGACTACGTTAGTGTACACAAAAAATGTCAAAACTATAGCAGTTAAAACAAGTTAAAATTTGTAGTCACCAAAAAGTGCCACTTCAGTCCCAGAAAACCTGGTGGTAATGTGACAAACCTCAGTTCTGCTCAACCTAGTTACATACGGAATCCAAAAATAAAGTTCCTTTATGAATATATAAAAAAAATCCAATACCAAAAAGATTTTAATGGACTCATTGTCCAAACAGACATTGAGCTTGGAAAATTCAGGTGACAGATCGATTGTGCAGAGAGATGCCCTTTTTTTGGAGAAGAAATAGATGATGGAAAATTATGACTATGTTACTGTCACAATAAAAATGGATGGTAGTGTCAAAAAAGTGAGCTATGGGTCATGTTTTCCTCGGTCTGTGCTTCTATTGGTCTTTTTTTGACGGAGAAAACACTAGGACCAGATTGGCTTTCATTAATATGTTACATGAACTCAGCTTAAAGTCAAGTATGTCTTTTGTGTATGTATTTGGCCAAAATTTTAATACAGTTAGGGGTTTAAAGGCTGCTTTAAAAGGAATATGCACCAGCAGGTGGAGCAAATAGATAAAAATGTTAAATGTTGAAGTCCTACAGCTACATTTAAGATAAGTACAAAACTTTGGGGGGGAGTGTTTGTTTTGTAGAGCATCACATATCAATGAAATATAAAAGCACTTTATCACTGTATCCATCATTATATAAAGTCAGAGATAACTTTGAAATGATCTGTTTATAATGGCTATAACAGAAACCAAAGGTTAAAACAGGAAAAAGTTGCACAATGTTTGTACTCTATTGATGCTTGAAGGTCTGTATCAGTCTTGAGTCTAAGGTGTCATAGGAAGAAACAGGAATAACGTGCAGTTTGCCCAAATAAAAACACACAAAACGTAACTAAACTTGAATGTTCCCGCTGCCTCTCATTAACCTCTTTCTCCCTGTGTGCTTCCTTTGGGTTTGCCCTGATAAATGCTTTATTGTAATTCATAGTGGAAGAAGAGAACAACCTGCAGAAAAAGATTGCCTGGAGTGGAGGATGTGGAATCATTAAAGTGCACACTTCACACTTTCAGGAAATGCACCAGGACCTTATTTCTCCTAAGGTATATGAATTCTGTTCTGTTGTGATAACATGATAAGGAATCTGTCTCTACCAGCTGGTTAAATCTGAGTTTTTAAGTACAAATAGACACCTGTAATTAAGTTCTTGTGTAGGGTAACTGCAAGGTAAAATCTAAGGTGGAGCTAGTTTTGCCTGAGCTTGATGTATTTGAATTTATCTCTGGAATTTTTTTTTTTGCAGAGGTTTGTAAACTGTTTGTAGCTGGAGGCTCATATTGTACCAGTAACTTGCTTATAGGTGCCCAACACTAGGTTGGTTTTTTTTATTTATTTTTATTTGGGAATTACTGGAAGTTGTACTGAATGGCTTTACTTGCTGTCCACCTTGAATACTAATAGTGCCATGGTCCTGTAGTGAGCTCTGTATCAATAGCTTGGCAGGACTTAAGTCCGTGCATTTTCATTATTTCAGACTTCTTAAATTTTCAGTATTAAAAGAACACTTTTATATGGCTGCTTTATGAGTACCTAAAGCTGAGGTATACTGCGCTCTCCACCCACCTTGGTTTGTGTGCAGAGTTTTTAAAATACTTGATCTAAAAAAGTTCATGAAAACAATGAAGCAAACTGTGGCATAGGAAGGTGGCACTCTTTACATCCCTTGTCCTTCATATCCTTGTTTTGCCTTTTTACAGAGGGCAAGTGGATTATTATTATTATTAGTTTGAAAACCATCTTTGCCGTATACCTGAAGTAGAGAGTAACTGAACCGATTTATATTCTTTTTTTATACCAATCTGTCTGCATTTTATTAAACATTTCCTTCAATGAAGTGTTGTTTTTTCGTTATTGAAACGCTGAGGTGTAACTCTCACCGCAGTGCTGCGTGCAGGGCTGCGAACTTCCTGCACTTTGATCCGCCGTGTGTGTGAAACGCCCTTTATTAACTCCGGTCCTGCAGCGCTCGGTAGCAGGCACGGCGAGTGCCGGCAGGGCCTCTGCAAGCGGCCGCCCGGCGCAGGCAGCTTTCCCGGGCAGGGCTGGGGCCGCCCTGGAGCGGTGGGCGCCGGGAGGCGGCGGCGGTGGCGGCGCGCAGGCGCCAGGCCGCGGGCGGCGG
>JAVSBS010023370.1:0-29984 GCA_033124195.1 Coracias cyanogaster
AACCTCATTCCATCACCTGTGCTTAGCACCCTCTCCTTGACATAAATCTTTCTTTAACATGAGGTGCTAATGCATTACTGAGCAGAGCCCTAAGTGCTATGCCTGTTGGCAGACCTCCAAACCTGCATGGTAATAACAAACTAATCCTTCCTAAGGCTGCTGGTCACCTTAGCATGGATTGAGCATAACCAGGGCTGCCATCGTCTCATCTGTCTTCTCTCACGTGCTGGCTGTGGTGCTTTTCCAGCTGAGTGGCACGCCGTTTTAAGAACCTGAAAGAGCTCAAAAGGGGTTCTCTTTCAGCAGGATTGGGTTTTGCTCACTGCCCTGAATCGGGTCAGCGTGTGTGCCAGTGGTACAGCCAGAGCAGTGGAAGGGGCAGGACTGCAAAATGGGTGCAAGAAGGAGGGTGGGACAGCAGTAGCTCTCTCTTGGGTGGGCTGATGTTGCTGTGGAATTCCACTTGTAGGCAGAGAGCAGTGAGGTGAGCAGAAAGCAGGGGGAAAATCACCCTATATTCTTTCCCTAGTGTTATCCTGTAGAGCTGGCTGATAAGTTTGCTGTTTTCATATGTGACTTTAAAACTACTGAGTGACCTTGTTGTGTTTTATGTAGAATATATGATAAAATAAAATCCTCTAGCTGTGTAGAGAGACTTTCTCATGCTGCCTGTGTCCTTCAGCTCCTTCATTTAGCTTTTGTTTATTATGTCAAAGTAGTGATTAGACCTGATTAGCAGCATTTCATGTCTTATGTGAAATGCAGCAACATGGCTGTAACAAATTTGGTTTTATGAGCTAGCTGCCTTCACCTCATGCCAGGCATCACTGATGAATTTTCTTTCTGTAGTTAAGGTGAGTTTAAAATGTATAATTATATATAAAATGCAAACATTAAAAAAAGCTCCCAAAGTGTTACTCTGGCTAGGACCGACAGGATGCAAGGAGGTGCACTGCTTTAGCACTTGACCTCCAGTGTTTGCCAGCTTGTGACTATAAACTTAAAAAGCTCCCCTGCTGCCTGCCAACTTTCGTTGTTGGCATAAAATACGGAGCTGTCTTCTAATCAAGCTGCACTTTCTCCTTCAGAGAAGGAGGCTCTCAGGAGGTTATATGCAGTCATCCACTCCTTAATGGATGAAAAATGGATTGTGGATACGTGTATGTGTCAATTGGTGTCCATGTAAAATGAAAGCTGTGTAACTGTTTAAATCTGGTTTGTGGAGCTGCACAGCGTTAACAATTATCACTGGTTTGAGTAATTAAGGTGGAAGATTAGCAAAACTGAGACTTTCAATTTAGATTTTTAACCTGAACAGTGATGAGGAAAGTCGTGTGAGTGCATTCATGTGCCAGAATTATGACTGATACATATTGGGGGCAAACTAAATAGCTAACAGCATGCAAAATATATGGGGTGACTATACAAGACAAAATTTGTAGGTAGGAGTAATAACTTTTTCTATTAGCTACTGTGGTTGGAAAGGTGTATGTGCTTTAGGGCACAGGCCCTGGTTTCTCTGAAGTTCTGTGGCATAGCATATTTAGGGTTGCATGGTAGTTAGGTTATAAATAGGAAGTCTTCTGAAGATAATCATGTTTCTTGCATAAGTTTGGGAGTTAGATGTCATTGTTTAGTTTGGCTTGGCTTTCTTTCATGTCACATAGTCCCCATTAAAAGGGGAGCCAGAGAGTCTTTGGACTTTCAGCAACTAGGTAACCACTCCTCGAGTAATCATCAGGCCAGCAACATACGTTTCCTCTGTCTAATAAAAAAAGCTGAATCATTATTCTGTTCTTGGGTTGTATTTATGACTACAGGGGTCAGCATCTGTTGTAAGCAGAGCTTGTGAGGTGAACTAGTGATATAATAAATACTCTGCTAACTCTTTTGATCAGAGAGCGACTATGTATCTCATCTTGTTCTGCATGCTGACGTGTTGAAAGAAATGATAACTTGAAGTCTTCTTTAAATAGTTTTAAGATACTAGTAAGACTCCCTTTAAACAGGGCATGGCGAGCCTTTGTTCAACTTAAAGGCACGAACAAAATGTGAAGATTTAGAGGGCCCTTCATCAGTGGAGGAGTCTGATTAGCAACAAGAGTAAGAAGGAACTGAGTAAGAATGATGAAAAGCAATGGGTGATGTTCAGAGACGATGTTCAGAGCACTGCAGATGTGTTGGTTCACTGTGTCTTAGATACAGTATTAGGCAGTGAAAATGGCTATTTTAAATCTGATGTCTCCTGGCTGCACTGGCTAATTTTATGAGCATGGATAATTGTCTTTGCTATTGAAATCCATCCAGGTGTACCACAAATTATGCAGATCAACTTTGTCCTTGAACAACGTGCAGTGTCACTGGGTTGCAGAATTGTCCATGCAGGTCGAGCTCAGGTCTTTAATGAGCTTGTCTGTTCAGAACATCTCCTGGTACCTGATTTGTTCTCATTGAAAAGGGCAGAATTTACCTCAAGTTACATTCTCAGTCAAAAAGCTAGTAGAAAGCTTGGCTGATAGAGGCTGCTTGGCATGCCATGCCAAGTATATTACTTATTAACCCCATGGGTATATCATTAGGTGAGACTGCAATGCATTCAGTCTGCGTGTGGTTGGTACCTGTTGTTCTGTCGAGTATTATTCTTAGTGCAGTCTTGTAACTTGTAGATACAAGTTCTTCTGTACCTGCAGCCTCTATCAGCCATCTTGTGCTATCTCATTGTCATGAAAAAAAAAAAATTAAGGGTCCCATGGCTTTGGCCTGATCTGTTTTACACTGATACGTGATCAGGTATATGCAAGAAACATCTTGTGTCATGCAAACAGTGTGATCCAAGGTTGGTTTGTTCTGCACTAATTACACTGTTCTGACCACTGTTCCAGCGGTCCTGTGTGATGGATAGTATGTATGTTATATAGTTGACTTTCTGTGTGTTAGCTGAGATTGTAAGCAGCCAGTAATTAGACAATTTCTGGTGAAGTATTTCACAGTCAAAATGTGAAGATGATCAAATTGACCCTGTTTTTATTTTTATTTCTGACATTAAGAATATAAAAGCTTTTGCTGGGTCAGACCAAGAATACATTTATTAGTTTAGCAGACCTTTTTCATTTTTGTTTTCTCAATGAAAAAAACCCTCTTGGATGTCAGGTTGTAACTCTTCATTTGAACAAGCTGTTTAAATAAGGATGGCTTACTTGTAAAGCCTGGAAGCAGTCAGTGCATTTGTGAAGCTGTATTAAAGAGTATATGGATATACCTGTGGGGTTCATAGAGGCAAGAAAATACATTTACAAAATAAACATGTTTACACACTGACACTGGGAACTCTTAGATCTGTGCTTGACCACAGGGCATAAAGTTAGTTTACAAATGATAATCCGTCATTGTTGGTTGTTCTGCAGCTTTGTTTGCTTCTTGGCAACAAGGTTCATGACACTAGTAGTTTCACTTACTTAACGCACATATATATTTATTTATTGTTGCTACTTTTGACAGATGCAGAGAAGCGTTCTCAGGTGTTTCTGGTAGTGTAGGGCCAGCCTAGATATCAAAAATTGAGGCTTTTCAAAAACATAGGTGTATCCTGCATAAATGATGAGTTGTGAGGATGTAATGATCCATCAGCTGTGGCTTTTATTTGACAATTAGGACTAATTTAAAAAATCACCTGTTTTTGTGCTTTTCTTCTTCAGTGATGCTCAGGTGTCATGAAATGTTAATTCTTACCGTTTTTATTTTGTAAAGGACATTGGTCCCTGGTGTTACTTCCAAGTTGAATTTGGCTCATTGTTTTGTACAGAAAATTGGTTCAGCAAATCATATCCCGCTAAGCCTTATTTACAATGGGTCAGTTTTGTCAAAGAAATCAAAAGCAAGGGGTAGTTGGAGAGTTTCTGAAAAATGGTGATATTTCCAAGGTTTCTTTCTTGCTCAAAGAAATGGAAAAGTTTGAATAAGGCAAACAACAGCATCATAGATATGTTCCTCCCCTCTGTCCCTTCCTGTCACCACCCTTGCAATACTTTTTCCAGCATTTCATTTCTTTAGCTAAGCAAAGTAGTATTAAGGCTGCGTCACATGTGCCTTTGTAATTCGAGCATCATGAAATTTGTTAAATGAGAACCATGCTTCCTTTTCACTGAGTTATATTAACTGTGTTTACACTGCTCAGGTAGTTAAGCAGCAGGGCAGTGGTCAAGCTAATGCTTTGGAACTGTCTAGTTTACTGATGTATATGGTGCTAGTGTCCACTTCTCTAATAGCATACTTATAAACAACATTTATAACCTCCTCAAGGCTTTATTGTAACCCCATAAACAAGCTGAGATTTTCTACTCCCTTGTAATGTGATACGTTCTCTGTTCCCCAGGGCAATCTGTAGCTTTTCTCTGCACTTCCTGTATAGTGAATTCATCTTTTTCTCAACATGAGTTGTTAGGGCTGTTGTGGGTATTAAATTAACACTTAATGATACTATTCTTTTCCTTTTTACTAGAAATACTTTTCCTGATACTTCAGAAGGTCATATTTTACTTTTTCAGTCCTGTTATACTGACAATTTGTAGTCTTCAGGAGATCAGCTACTGCATTCAAATGCTTTCTTCATTGTAATTCATCACATTTAGAAACATCTTCTAATAGCACCATTGTTTTTGATTAATCCACAAATGTATGACCCTTCAATATGTATTACTGGATTTCATTTCATCTGTTGCTGAAATTCTAAGGGTCATCTATCTGATTCATCATCTGTGATAGCCAGCTCTCTGTTTTTATCATGGCTTCTAATTCTATGGCATCATTAAATCTTATTCTTCTATTCCTCATGCTTTTCTAACAGGGCATTTATGGTCTTTGCAGTGGTGAATATTTTATACCTTTGACAAAAAACAATTTTAAGTCTTCTCCATACTTAGGTTCCAAAACCTTCATATCAAATAATTGTATTTTTGCTGAACATGAGCAGTAGGTCTGTGATTATTTCCTATAAATTGTTTTGTTGGCTTTTTTTTTTATAGTGGTTTTGCTGGTTACCAGTCCAAAATTTCAAGTCATGTCACCCCTCTCTGGCTCAGTGTATACACGGAAAGGACTTTGATCGAGTTTCAGTTTCCTTTGATCTGTTGAATTGCTTTCTCACACTGACACTATAATCTGTAATATTTCTCCTTCTAATGATACAAGAACACTTTAACCCTATCTAAATTTGTTTCTCTCTCTTGTGAACTTTCCACCCTACCCCAGCAGATTATCTGAATCCCAGTTTGGAATCCCCTAATTATCTGACCCTATTTTATTTAGAGTAGTTCTTACATCATCAACATATTGTAGAGACTCAACAACAACATTAATTGGGTTAGGATTTCTGCATTAATTATTAAATGATATTTGTCTTTTGGGATCTGAAGTTTGTACCAGTCTTCTGCCAGGCATATATTACTGTCAAATATGCTCAAACCAAGAGAGAAAGAAGGAAACCTCTCCATGTTAACTCTGCTGCAGCTGCCGTGAGCAAACTTACTCAAACTACGTTGTTTTCTACCCAGAAGAGACGGAGGAGTACTGGGAGTGTGGTTGCCTGAGAGGCCCACCACTCTGCAATTCCATCTCCCGGGATCTCGTTTCCATAAACATGTCAAACGCTGATACTCTGTTACTTTTTTACATGTTCTACTTTTGTCTTCACTGATGTCAGATTAATTCATCCATATCTCAGGTCTTTTCATTAATCTTTTAAAAATATTATGACAATATAAATTTTTAAATAGTTTTCTAAGGCTTCCCCAAGTTTAAGCAGCCTGAATAATCTCTTCAGTAATCTCTATGTTTGGAAGAATGGAGAGGTGGAGTCATTCAGACAATAACTTTTGATTATTTTTTCCCCTCCATTTTATTGTTCCTGAAAAGTGCCAATCTTTATTCTTTATTTTGCTCTCCTTTACGTCTAGAGCCAAAACACATGCTCAGTCTCATTTTCATAATTGAAATAACAGTCCTCTGGGCAGGTATTTCCAGTGAGACAAATACCCGGCTTGCAATTTGTAATAAGCACTTTTTTTTAAATCTGGATTGTGATTTGAGTTAACCTAAAACCTGCCCAATTTTGCATGAATATATACAGGTACATTTTGTTTTACTATATCTTACTTCCCAGACTAAGAAGAGTATATCAGTAGAACAATTAGAAAGTGTAGGAGATCTCTTTTGCACTGTACAATAGTGAGTGGTACTCTGTTGAAAATATTCCTATTGCTGTATTTATTTATTTAGTGCCAAAGAATAAGATGACTTTAAAGGTCTGTAGCTTTTCTGGTGTAATGCAGAGGTGCTCAAGCTGACGCCTTGCATTTAGTGGGCATGTGCTGGCTATTAACAGTATTCTACTAAGTATTATTCTCTTACCCAAGAAGGCACAAATGATTTGGAGAATGACTCTGTCCTATCCTCCCTCATCCCCTGAAAAGCTGGGAAGATGGCTGTGCTTTTGAAGAAAGCTCACTTAGGTGACATGGCAAAGTTTGATGAGTCCTTGATTGCTTCAGGTTTAATTTTATTTTTTTAAGTTTACATAACTTCTCTCACGACTGCTTTCATATTCAAGAATTCTAAAAAGAACGTGTTCAGCTGGGATGAAGGGAAGGAAAGGAAATACGTCACATAATGCATCACTTACTCTCTTAAAACAATTAAGGTGTGGCACAGGAAGGTGTTAAAAAGATCCCTGTCCAGTTTTGCTTTGATGTGTTAACTTTATACTCTAAATATTAGAATAAATTATGTCTTAGCTTCACAGGCATTTGCACAAGAGATTGCCTGTTATCACTGAAATTAATATTTTGTTTTTGTATTTATCATGACTGCCCTGTGAAGGAAGAGTCCCTTCCAGTTACCATCTCAGTGACACCACACAGGCAGTTTTCTCCCATATTCTTCATTCTGGATGGTAATGCTAGAAAAATTGGGCAGGGAAGGACTGATTTACCCAAACCATAAAATTGAATAGAATCTAGGTTCTATCTGCAGTATTTTTTTCTGTGTTTGTTTTTTATTCATTTATTTCATTCAAGGGAAAGTATGTAATCGTGGATGCTTGGATGCCTCTCTCTCTCTAAACAGAATTATGTGTTTCTACAAATAATACCAAATTTTATCACATGAAAATTTTCTTTGTTTCACAGCCCACCCACACAAAAGCTTTCAGAATTAACCTTTCAGTAAGAGAATTGAGCTTTGCCTTCAGACATGAGAAACCATGCTCTTGTTATTTAGAATCATCTGTCTGATGAAAAATTGAGTGGTGAAAAGCAAAGGTTCTGTCAGTAACAATTCATTACTTGGCACTTGTTTCAGTCTGGCATTTCAAAAGTTTAATCATGAGTTTTGGAACCTACTTGCTGGATATTTGCTGTTTACAGTGCTCTGTGGTCTTCACATCATGCTTCTTATGTTAAACATAGTATTGTAATAATTTCAATAAGTACATCTCACAGATGAGCATAAAAAGGTCTTGCCATTTACAGACTTTATCATAAAAGGCACCATGCCAAAATCTGAGAGAACAAAACCTCCGCGTCTTCATTATACTGAAGTTGGAAGCAAATCTCATTAAAAGTTTTGACTCTGGCTGTGCTTGATGAGGACCATATGACCTATTCCTTATGGTTATTATCCATGCCTAAGTTATAAACTGTCAAAAGGATTTAGCGTTCTCCTATGACTCAGAAGATAATCTGGGGGAAAAAAAAACAACCACCAACAAACAAACCAAAATAAGAAACTCTTAATTTTTGGCTTATGCAAGAGACATTCCACCTCAGACTTTATCTGTGCTTAATTCAGCCCGCCAAAATGCCGTGAGAAGAATACTGCAGCATCAATTTATTGCAAATGCATTTTATTCATGTAAAAGCTTCAGTCTACAATTTCCTTCTCTTTCCTTCTTGGCCATCCTGATATCCAAAGGGGATACTAGCCTCCTCCAGTTCATTCGCAGGTGGAATTTCATCTATTTGTCTTCATCTCTGTAAACCTTTTTACCTTGTGTTTCTTTACGTTTTCTCTTGACAGCTGAGTGACTTGCTGTACTGGCGATGGAACTCCACAGATACACATATGCTCACATACACACTGAAGCTTATGCGCGGTGTGGTTTGGTGTCTGAGGATTCACCAGTCTGTTGTTTTTATCCTTGCCCAACACCAGCATCATTTCCCCCCCCTCCAGATACACTGCCTAACATTTAAGTTTATTTAGATGTACACTAGAGGTTTTTTTGGTCTTCCTTATTGAATATTCAATTGCCAGCAGTGGGTGTAGCTGCCAGTGTTGACAGCTAGTTTTATTTGCAAACATAGACCGCTCCCTTAGGCACAATTCCTGTGCTAACGATGTTTCCAAGCCATGTGGAATTATGCAACAGCCATGAGAGCAACTACTGTCTTATGCCACATTTTAATCCCTTTTCTAATTAGCATTTGTCCTTATATATGTTTTCACAACTCAGATCTTTGCACTTACCTGTACACTGAGCTTACTGTAAGCAGATGAAGTTTGCATCTGTTTAATGGAACACAAAAAGGCCACTGAGCAGAGAACAGCTGGATTTTGAACTGTGCTTTAACATCTCTGTGCAGGAAGACAGGGTCCTAGTAAGCAATGTGTTTGATAATAAAGGGAGTGTTCATATCTAAGCAGTCTATTAAAAAAAAAAATCTTATTTAGTATAGATGTTCTTTTAAAACATTATGAGTAAAAAAGAGTTAATCTGCTTTTGTAGAATGTGCTATTTGGCTCCTCTGTTGAAAGCAAATGAATGGATTTGCCCCGGTTTGTATGCTTCACGCTAGCAGTAAAGCTCCATTGTAGGAGTAAACGTAAGTGCCTGTCATATGCAGCATAGTATTATTAGGTGTATTTATTTGTACTGTGGACATGGATGATTATCCACTGAGCCATCAACTATTACCTTCTCTCACATGAAGCATGGAAGTTCTCTGAGTGAATCAGTGCTCTGAAGTAACCATCGCTGTATTCCTGGGATCCAAAACAACCCATGACATTTGTGGAGCTGCAGAGGCTTGCCCAGCTGCAACATCCTCAGCTGCCTCTAAAATAAGAGGGCCTCAGCAAAAGAGAGAATAAGATTTCTGTCAGTTTTAGCAATAGAACTGTACACTACCTATATGAATGTGGTTATTTTCCACCATCTTGACTGAAAATAGATTTGAAGTGCCTACTCAAATCATGCAACTCCTCTGAAGCAAACATAGGACAGCACTTTTCAAGGGCAGAAACTGTAGTAGACTATTTTCAGCTCTAAAAATAAGCAGCTCTGTTGCTTTGTACAAAGGTTCAATTTGATTCCGAGGTTGGGGTTTAAAATTAAGAAAAACCTGTGAAGTTGTATTTCTTCTGTGACATATCCAGCTCAATAGTAAACAGCCTTACTCATAGCAAATAGGAGGAAAAATAAGAATAATGTGTTTGCCCCCCACTAAAATTCACATACTGTCACACTGGGGTTTTTTCCTGCATGTTCCAATCTCAGGAATACTTTGACCTAATGGCTCTATATATGCGCCACCTCTCTTACAACAGTGCATGCCAAATTTTTTATGAAGCCTGAGGTTGGGCCTGTGTTTCAGGATTAATAAGCCTGTGTGGTGCTTTGTGCTGATGTGGCTGCACTAGTTCTCAAACAGGGCAGCTTGAAACTGGCAGGGCTATCTTTACAATGAGTTTGGAGGTAAGTGAAGCAGTATGAAAGCTTAGCTTTGAAACTCCTTCCTTGAACAAAAGTTTATGCTCACCTTTAATTATTGAGCTCTTAGTTCTCCTCCCTGGTATTCTCTCCTACCATTAAGAGACCAGACTGGTTTTCCTTGAACACTCTCCATGACATGTTTATGGAAACCTTTATTGCCTAAGGTTGATGAACAATAGCGTTGCTACAGTGCAGTACAGCCTCTGGTTTTCCTTTCAGGAGCCCAAGCTTTTTTTTGTTTTAAACTTTCTCCACTTCAGATGTGGCTGCTCAGGAGAATGACATTTCTCTCTTAAGCATGCTTAGAGGAAATATGTGAATTTAGATGTCAGAATGTTTGAGTTACGTGAGACTGGGAGATGAACAGGCATCTTGAGACCCGTGTAATTGTTGATGCTTTGCCTCGCACAGGAAAGGGCTGTGATTCTCATTTGTCTGATGGGGGGTTCTCCAGAGGGAACGTCTCGTTCAGACAGAAAAAAGAACCGAAAACTTCATCCCATAACTGACCTTGCCACTGCTGTGCTGATTGAGAAAAAAATTATTTTATCACCTACCATACTTCTATGCTGGTGAAAATCCATTTATTTCAGAGAAGGATTTTTTAATTTAAATCTGTATCTTTAAGAAACAAGTTAAACTTGTTAGCCATGTGATTTAGTTTACTCATCTGTAAAATTGACAACATTTCATCCTTAGCTGAGGAGTGTGGGTGGAGGGGAATTATTTGTCATGTAAGTGAAAGGAAAAATAGTTTGTGCAAAGAATGATTATTTCTGAAATACTAGTTAGTAAATATATTCTGGTTTGAGTAAAATCCTTGGTGTGTCATCCGGCTCTGCTTCAATGACTAATACATTTTTACGGACATTCCAACTTTGAACCTTCCTATCAAGTTCCTGGCCCTGCAGCAACACCTCTAAGTCTATGTTACAGGAATATTCTGTTGCTTTGATAAACGCTGTCAAAGCCAGGTGGATATTCTGTTTTTGCTGATTGTGTTGGACTACAATGCCAGCATTTGGTAGTCCAGTGATATCCCTCTGTGCAATTTCACCATTGATGCCAGCATAAGCTTTCTTCCTCTCATGTACGTATCGGTGATGTTACTGTAACTTCGTGGGGTATAGTTGAGTCCTGTCCCTGTAGATACCAAGAGTGAGATTAGTCACTCGTTTACCACTAGAAGGAGGCTGACATCATGCCTGTATTGTTATGGAAACAATGAGGTCATTGGTATGTTTTGCAATTCAGCTGATGCCTTGGTTGTGTCTGCCGTATGTGTTGCTGTATGGAACACGGTACCAGATTGTGCTGTGTTCTTAAGCAGGACACGAATCACTGTGAAAATAGATTTTTTACTGTCTTCTCTGGAACTTCAGTGTATGTTCCTCAGTCAGCCTCTCAGTATGTCAGTGTTTTTGTATTTGGAAGTCATATCTGCCTGATTTGACTTCCCCACGCTTGACTATACTTGCTTCTTTGCAGCCTTCTTTAGAACTTTGTACATCAGTGGATATCAGTAAGTGATTGGTGCATTGACTATGGAATGATCTTTGTGTCATCGCTGTAGAGCAAACGCAATTGCAAAAGCAGTTATTGCTGGTTGTGATGTACCGTGTTGTTTCCACTCTTCCCTGTTCATGGAAGGCTGCAATGGCAATGGAGCACCTTATCTGCGTGTCTGCACGTCTTTTGAAAAGGAAACAACATTTCTGTTCCTTAATGGTACAGCAGTACAGCATGTTGACATGTGATTTATGTATTGGTCCAGTTGTTTACAAAGGCTTTAGATCAGCAGCATAGTAAGACAAATGACATTGCTTAGTGCCCTTTTTGTGGCAAACAGGTCATTGTGGTGTTTTTTTCTGGCATAATACTAGAGCAAGACAAAATATTTCTCTAAAGGCTTTTTATATCCCCAAGATGATGTAGCAAGAAGTTACTTGACAAATCAGTTTCTGTTGTCTGAGCTCAGTTGTCTTCTCTTGAAAAAGCGCTGTCATGGTAATTTAGCAAATTGGACTGTGGTTGTTTACTTGGTTACAAGCAAAGACAAATGCAAATACTGTAATACTGTCATTTAAAGCTGTAGGAAAATGATTAAAAAATTTTCCATAGTCTTGGCAACTTAGTGGATTTAGCTACAATTTCTACCTGTCAAATTAGATTTGTGAATGTGTATTTCATACTCCCTGTAAGGTGGAAGAAAACTAAACTTTCTCATGATAGATCAGGTCAAATAAACCCTCCTTGAGTATCTGAGCGTCATGTGGACTTTTAGACTCCTAAATAGACAACTGATTTTTAAACCCACCAATGCTGCCTAACTTAGGAAGTAACTACATCTCCAAAGGTTGTGCTGTTTTCGCTCAGCTTCCCAGCCCTCAGTTGTTCCTGTGCATGTACTTGGCACTGGCTCAGGCCAGGAGAGCTTGAGCAGCTCCATCAGTAGCTCACTCCTGGAGTCAGATCGGGTGGAGAAGAGCAGGAGTGCTTCCACCTGGGTCTCTGAAGGGCTCCAGCCAGCTGGCCATCCTGGAGTGTATACTCCAGAAAAGGTTTTGCTCTTTAGTAAGGGCAGTTGCTACTTCCTCCTGTGGAGCAGCTGAAGTGTAGGTGGAGAGTGCCTTTGTCTGGCAACTGCAGTGGAGAGCATCCCACCAGCTGGAATTGCTGGGTAGGAAATCTGTGTGTCTCTTACAGCAAAAAATAGGTGTGAGAGAGTAATCGGAATCTTAAGAATTCTCGTATCTGTTTTGTGCTGTTTTGTGGAGCTTTTCATTGTGTCTAGAAAATGGAGTGTTTTCTTTCTCTGCGGACTTGTCTCCCACCAGCCATGTCTCCTTCTTGAATGTATGAGGACAAGGATATTTTCTGGATAAACTCGCAAGTAAAATACTCTTGACTGATAGTTTTAAAATGTTGTATTTGCTATAGAAAAACGTAGTTTTCTTCTTTATGAGTTAAAGTGCTTCAGCACTCTTGGAAATCCAATTAATTTATTATAAAAGAAAGAGCACGCTGATACTTGTAGGGAGAATGAAGAGGGTAAGACAGAGTTAATCTGAGACGGTAAAGGATAATATTTACTTGCAGTCATGGTAGCGATCCCTGGGACACTCTTGTTTCAGCTGCTCTGTGACAAACACAATCTCTGAGAGTGAGATATTTTTATTCTGTAAGCAGCTCTTTTCTCCCTGAAACTGCACCAAGTCAGCCCCTTGAGATAGCGTTAGGATGTTACAATGCCAGAGAAGCTGTTTTTCAGGCAAAATTTGAAATCTAGGTTCTTGCAATGTATTTTTATGCAAATACCATCAGTGTGACATCATGGCTCTGCCTTTTAATTCCTTGAGAGTTTCAGCTGGCTACCTTAAACTTCTTTTTGCATTCACCTCATCTTGCTAGAACAGTTGATTTTCCTCTTCTGCAGTGTAATGGTGGAAGACTTTGGCTGGTGTGCATCCCAGCAGAGCTAGTGAAAACCAGAGTGTAAACTGGCTCCTTGAGTAGTCTGTGTTCAGACAGAAAGGTAGGTGAAGGGCAAGATTTTCCCCTTGATGGACTTGTTAGGCGTATGAGTTGATTTTTAGAGCATATGTTTTTATATATGCATGTGTATACATACATACGTGTGCATATACATATTTCATATAGGAAGGACCTTTCCCATTCTCTAATCCCAAGCCTTGCCTGTGCAAGTAACGATATTGCTAATCTATTTTATTAGAAGCCATGAAAGCTTCTGGAGGAAGATGGATAGAAACACATCAATGTTCTGTTTTGTTTGTATAGGCTGTGCCGATACTGTACAGTCATTGCACACTGGCGGAGGACGGAAGGATTCCCACTGCACTGCTGAGACAGGAGAAGACTCCTGGGGTAAGTCCATGGACAGCTGCACTTCAGGACCTGCTCAGAGAACCAACGATGCCCAAAGCCAAACTCGCCCAGGCACTTCAAGACACAAACTACTTCAAACTTGTTTGTAGGCTGCAATGAAGCATTTGCAATGGATGTATTACTTAAAATTTGGCAATTTGTGCTCATCCAAATGCACAAATGAGATTGGGGATGTGGAAACGACTGGAGTTCCCCAGAGGCAAAGCAGTGCCTCTGCGCTACAGCAGGTGGAACCGAGAGTCACTGTGTTCATGGGTAGTTCAGCTGGTGGAGTTTGGAGAAGAGCCTGCAGCTGACTGGGACAGAGAAGCATGAGAGAAACCACACCCGATGAAGCAAGCAGGACAGGGTGAGCCACCAAACATTTCTATTTCTTACCTGTACTCTTTCAGACAAGCACACGTTGTATCAATCCATGACATCAGACAAAGCTTCTTTTAAGAACACTGATGTAAAAATGAGGTCTTGGGTGGTCATTTATGGTTCAAGTAGCAGTTTATATATTTATTATAATTATACACAACCTTGACAATCTATATTGCCATTCAAAAATAAACTGAAGTACTGTCAATTTGCACATGATCTGTCACTAGTAAGAATCCCCTTTACATACATAAGCATTTTACATACTTAAACACTGCTTTAAATTCTAACACTTCCATCTCTTCCCTCCCCCCATCCTGTGGAGATACGGTTAGACTATGTAAACAAACTTTTCCAACTAGGCAACATTCAGGGACTACCACCTTTTTTATTAATCAAATCATTTCAGCACTTGTTAGAGGTGGCCGGTGGGTACAGCTCTTAACTGCATTTTCGTTTAAAATGATTCTTCCCAGATCATGTTGCAGTGATGCCTGCTTTTCACTATTTCCTTCTGACCAGGAAAGATGGAAAGTGGAGTATCTGTATCAGTAAGTCACATCAGTAAGCAGACCCTGCTTTGGATTTTGCAGTGCTAACAGTAACATTTAGTTTTTGCTGTTATTGACATATGTAATAAGTGGTTGAAGTTTTCAAATTTCAACTGTGGAGAACAAAGAATTAGCTAATAGCCACGCCACGCCTTGTCTAGCTACTAAGAGTTTGTCTTTAAACCCCATATGTTATCTTGGGAGCTGAAATGAAGATTTATGGGGCATTAACTGCCTTTTGTAAAGGCTAGAAAATTTAGCATAACAAAAAGATTAAGAAACAACGTAATATTCTTAGATCCTGTTAAAGAAGACTCAGAGCTAGCAGTAGCTAATATAAGCATCATATAAGTGTGTGGACCCTATACTGACCCACAGCTGAAGTCTGAGCATCCAGGCATCACTGTAGAAGGGCTCACAGAAGTCAGCATATTGAAGTGTTACAGTGTGCTGACACAAAACTGAAAGCCCTGTTTTGAGAGACAAGGTTCATGATCACGCTGATCTGTGGGAGCTGAATCCACTCTTTCCCTACAGCAACTGGCTCTGTGCTTTGAACTAACAAGTGCAGCGTATTTGTAAAACGGGTTCATGTTTTTGAAAGCTATTATTAGTTAACTGAAATGGAGAACCAGAGCAGGAAGAAGTGTAAAGATTCCAAGGTTTGTTAAATCTGTGAAGTTCTCACACTAGCATCGAAAAATTACTTAGCAAGTCTCCTGCCAACTCCTTGCCAGTTTCCTGAACTTACACTTCAACATAATCCTTACAGGAAAAAACCCACTTAAAAGATGGAGCATTTGAGAACAGTTAGTAACAGGAAGAATCTATAGCAGAGGTTGGAATTCAGCACATGGAGACATGAAAAAAAATATTCAAATACTGAAGATAAAGGAATCTTAACAGACGGACTGGATGCTTTAGAGTAACAACTTTCATTTTTCTGTGGAAGAATCGAAATCTTCATACTGTGCACCACAGCAGCACACAAAATGCTGCAGTTGGAGGCCTGTATGTTTCAGAAGTAGCACCGAAGGAACTGCCCTTTCCCTCCAGCACTGCAAGCCCCAAGGGAGAGACAAGGGCATCTTCCTCCTCCTCCTCCTTCTGCCTCCTTGTCCCCTGAAGCCCTGTGGTAACACAGGTTTAGGTGCTGCACACCACTGGAGAACTTGGACCCCACTGCCCATTAAGTTTTGCAAGCGTGCCTCAAAGGCAGTACTGAAGCAGTGAGAGGAGGACACAAGGAAGGAAAGAAGGGAGAGGGATTCTTCATTCAAATTCAGACCCACATTCAAATTCCAACATGGCAAGCAGCAGTACTGGGGTATTTTCTCATGTAGCACCCTTGTCAGTTTAAAGAAATAAAAGTAGAAAAGTTAAGCTTAAAGGGATTGTTAAAAAAAAATTTACATCTGAACGAAGTTCAAAGAAAATCCTCCAGTTTTAACTGCTCTAATCAAAGTGTAGGAAGGAAGCTGTGAGTCAGTTGTAAAACAGCTAGTAGCAACTTGGTTTAGTAAAGCAAATTCTTTGCTTTTAAAAAAGTTTTAAAGCCATTTCTTTAAAAAAAAAATATTAAAGCAATTTCTTGAGCAAGTCCATTAATGGTCAAGACTGAAGAGAATCAGTCCTGTTGAAAGAAGTAAGATGGTACTGGTAAAATAAAGCCTTTATGCTGTTTTGTAACTGCGCTTTTACATGAAGTTGTAGACTGTGATTTACAGAACTTAAAAAACAAACCAAGAACAAAACCACACAACCAAAAAAAAACCCCAACAACAAATCCCACAACTCTAGTGCCTTTACAAAGACAGTGTTGCTTCCTGTTTTTTTCTTTTAGTGGGATGGAGGGAACCTTCTCAAACATTAGAAATGTATCTTGCCCTCAAAGTCTCAAGTAAGACAATCGCAACAAATACCCGCTTCTAAAACACACAAGATGCCGAGTAGCGTACTACTGTTGGCTCCCTAACACAGCCTGGTATTTATGTTGCAAGATACTCATTCTGGTGCTGTCAGGGTAGCCACAGGATAACTCGCTCATTGAGTCTGATGCAAAAAACCTCAGCTTCAGGTTGTGCAGAGCTATGTAAGTACTTGAGAACTTTAAAATTTCCTCTTTGTAAGAAAAAACAGATTACATATTAACAAGTCATATGTTCACATGTTAATGTGAAGCTCACTGTGGAAAGCACAATTTGGCCCTTCAAAATGGGATCCTTAACACACATCAGTGACCAGGTGCTATCACCAGTCTGCATGTAGCATTCCTCTTCACCAGGGATCTAGAGACAGAGCAGATGCACAGAAGAAACCCAACCCCAATAAGAAAACTTCCCTACAATTGCTTGTCTTAACCCTATCTGCTTTTAAACTTGCTGTAGAATTATTCCAGCCTTTATGCATAAGGATTGCCTCAACTATTTCTAACACACACAGTATTAAGCATCTGATGACCATGAGCTGAAGACTTTGTTCTCACACACAACCTTTTAGCTACTGGAGAACTTACACTGGACATTTCCACTGTGAGCTCTTCTGCCAAGCATCAAGAAGTCCACTAGACAAATTAACATCTAAATGAATTTCAGGAAGCCAATACTTAAGAGTGCTACTCATTACATTGCTGTGGTGAAGACATTCATGATGTTAAAGCCTACAGGACCAGAGCTAGCTCAGTCATGTACTGACTTAAACTTAGGACAACTGACACCAAAGTACAGTCACCCCTTCAGTCCCAAAGATGTGGGACTACAGCAGCAGAATTCAAGACTGAAGTTGCAGAGCAGCTGCAGCTCTCTTCAAGCTCACTCAGTTTTTGTTCAAGGGCTTCACATCTGTGAACTCAAGGCGCCAGACCATCCACAACTGATGATGTAGTGGAGGAACAGTAAAGCAAAATACATGCATCTCAGTTACATGATGCCAAGGATACAAATTCTAGCACTTGAGCTAGTTTAGCAGTTTCTGTACAGCTGTAAATGATGTTCCCTTTTTCTGTGAAGATATTTGAGCACAGAGTTCACCTCTAGCACCTCTAGCTTGGGTCACAGACTACTCATTGTAGCATGAGTAGTGGTGGAACATGAAGGGTACAGCTGGAGATAAAATAGCTGCCGAAGCACAACACAAGAGGAGAACCCATCACTTCTTGACAACAGCAGTGAGCTTGTACAGGAGAACTGCTGCAGGAATGCGGGATTACACCTGCACACTTAAATGCATTTCTGCAATGGAGCTCAAGACACTGTGACACTGCAACTAATATCTCAGCCTCTTACGCTGATCTAACAAACTACTTTGAACAGAGTAGCCCATTCCTACTCTGATAACAGAAGAGTTGTTTCAAGTAGAAAGAAAAGTTAACTTGCTCCAGCAAGTGCTACAGTACCTCTGTGACCGCCAGGCATGTTCAGAATATACGAACATACATTGGACCTTGACAATGTCTAAGATGTGTCAACGAAAACAGTGACTTGGCTGTGTAATACATTACAGACACTTCCATTACATAAGTAAGTGACCAGAGATGACTGGTAAGCTATGCAAGTTCATCAAGTAGACTGCATCTCTGGGGTAACAATATCCAGTTTTTAAGATCTTGTTTATTAGATCCTTGACCAAAAAGTTTGTGCCAAGGCTTAAATAAGCTCTCAGTAGTTCTTTCAAGTTTGCAACAAAGAGCATTTAAGCCACCTCAAAGTCAGGGTGCTAATACCCAGCTCGCACAGCACACATTCTGTTGTTCCTCTTCCCCAGTGCAAGATGGGATCAAGGTGTAGATTTCATTCAAAACAGAAGCAGCAGAAATAGTAACATTTGCAATAAGACATTTTCAAGGGAAAGCTATGCAACAGTCCTTGTATGTTCTCTACCCCTTCCTACTGTTATTAGCATCATCCTACCATAAGCACGGTACGTTATGTACAGCGATGTCCACTGAGACCATTCACTTCGTTTCAGCACGTGGCAGAGCCGTTACGACAGCATTTTGTAACTAAGATTGTTTGTGGTATGGGAATCTGGAAAATGCTTAAGCTTGTATTATTCTGTTTATATGAAAAAGACCATACAATTCTCATGGTACATCAACAAGATGGACTAGTTTGCCAACTAACCTCTATTTTAATATTTAAATTATAACAATACAATAACTAGAAAAGGTCAGTGCTTCAAGTGACAGATTTTGCCACTTCAATTCCAATATTTTTCCAAAATAAAGATGCAATTAGATCTACACTTGAGCATCAGTAGTGCAATACAGTATCCTTTCCTGAATAAAGGAGCTGAGGTTTATCCACAATAAAAGCTTTAAATAAGGTAGATTGTTGCCATTTATATATCAATTCTGTACGTTTGATATAAAATATATTGGGAAAGCTTAAACTGACTTATACAATCTGCATTTGGCTAAAGCTCCACGTAAGCAGCATCAGTGGAAATGAACATCAGAGGTGTACTTAATATAAAACACTTTCAAAACTACTCGGCAACAAATGACAGAAGGTTGGCTAAGAAGAACTGAACATCTGAGGTGTGTGCCAGACAAAAAGAATGGACCCTGTGGTTACTTGCACTATTTTAATTAAGTAAAAGAAATGCAAGATTTAGTCCACTTCCATTTCTCCAGGTGTTTTGGTCTGCTGAGAATTGTCCTTGGCTGGTTCAGGTTTTGTTTCAGCACCGCTCTGTCCGTTCACTGGTCCATTGTGTTCACCGTTAGCTTTTGACTGCCCGTCATTGGGAGGTTCGATCTTCGGTTTGGGCTTGTATATAATGGGATTACAGAAGCTATCCAACTCCTAGTTGTGACAGAAGTGAGAGAGCAAGCTCATTTGGTGACACAGTAATTGCATCAAACTAGAATGTCTCAAATTTGTTTCAGGTTCATAATGACCTGCGATTTAATTTTCAAGGACTAGACTTCTCAATTCTATCAAGCCTAGAAACTTAAAACCCTTCACTAACTAAAGCACTTTTGGTCTGTTAAAAGCCTACATGGTAATCCATTTTCTAGCAAGCCTGGTACTCTAACAGAGGACATTTTAAAAAAGTTTATTCATAGTTACTGCTGTAAATCAAGAGCCAGAACTGAACATCAATAAAACTGCTGCTCCTCCCACACAGATCTTTTTGGAGCTTTAAAATCTCTGCAGGTGTAACATTCTAGTTTAAACAGAGACCATATCTTGTTAAAGACAAACTTATTACTAGAATGCAACATGGACTTTTTTTTTTTTACCTTAGATTTTGTCAGTATCTCTGCCACTTTGACAACTGGATCCTGCGTTAGACTTAGTTTGTTCTGGGCATTGATTTTGCTGTTCAACCAATTCATAGCCTCATTAATGTATTTTTCAACTTTTTCCATCTCAGCAGGATCCAGGTGATCATACTTTTCATCCTAGGAAGATATTTTTATCAATTAATATATGCTTCTCACCCAAATAAACATTGCAAGGACACATAAAATAGGATAACATTGCTACAACCCGATAGAAACAGTTTTTAAAACAGGCATTTACCATGAAGAATGACTGCAGAACAAGATAGACAGGACTTTGTTTTTATGTTTGAAATTTTGATCTGAAGTGCAGGTTAGTAATGACGTTGCAAGAGAAAAAGCACCTGAAGTTTAGTGTGGTTTAACTAACCTCAGCAGATAGTCTTGTCAGGTATAGAAGCAAAGGTGACAGCCATAACTTGAGATCTCTATATCAAGTGGTACAAGTAACCATAAAAAAAAAATCTGACTATGTTTTGTTTGTGTTCTCATGAAGAAACTTTTTGCTAGCAATCCAGAACACTTTTAGAAGTTCTCAGGAGCAGAAGCCCAACAGCCACTTTAAAACAGCCTAACAGATAATCCTATAGGATTTCCTTTTAAACACAAAAAAAACACCTCTGCAGCCAACCTCAAACACCCTTAATAGATAATTCTGTAAATAATTTACTTCTACCTTATTTTTGTATGCTTCTACTGCTTTCATAAGGAGCTGAATCTTCTTTCCTAGTTCATTTAAAACTTTTGGTCTCTCTTCGTGTTCCATGTATCTTTCCTGAATAGGCTGTCCAAATTTCTAGAAATGTAAGCACAAAAGGCCTTGAAAAAATACACGTTTACTTAAAAAAAAAAGTTTTAACACAGGACTAGCCCCTGTCCTTATTTTATAGTATTTTGTAGTTATTTCCAGCGAACAGCATTTGGAATAATGCATTTGTCATAGAAACAAGACAAGATTTAACATGGGTGGTTTCATTTTAAAGTGGTTCATCTGATAACTTCTGGTTTTATCCTCGGTCCATTTTTTCCTTTTCATGAACACTGATAACCAGGCAGAAAGGCAGTTGTCAGGATCAACACTGCTGTTTCCATCAGTTACCTTGCCTCCAAAGGATATCTAACTTGAGAGAACAGCTGGAGCCCAACAGCTACAGACAAACTTACTACAGAGCAGTTACTCGTTCATCAGCATTTTCCCATAAGATTATGAAAATTGGAAGTATTTTAAGGTTTTTTTTGTCATTAACAATCTAATGACACAGTGGAAGGAATTGTTAAAACACTCTTCAGCCTTCATCATTAGATATTAAGATAAAGAAAGTTTTATGACACAGTTTACAGAAGACCACTGAAAACAGGGAAACCAGAGCATTTATTCTGGAGTGTAACTCTAAGTATTTGAGAGAGCAGAACTACTCAAAAGCCTCTTTCAGACTGTAACATGACTCTCAGAAAATTCCCCAGCAGATAATTCTATAGTCAGTAGCGACAGCTTCATTTTGATTGTTACTGAATTAGGAGCACAACTGCCATTAAAACAAACTGTATTTCTAGTCACAAATTCAGCTACATGTAGATATAACCTGGATGTCCACACTTGAAAGTTCATGGGCTTACAGAACTCACATCTGGTTACACACGCACACATTCCTCACTACAAGAGCTTCGCTTACTTAGCCATGCATTTATATCAATCCCCCACCCCCAAACATGCACACAATTTTTCCAGAAAGTAACTTAAACCCTTACTCTTAATTCCTGCAGCTTATCCATGTATACTTGTTTTGGCTGGTCCTCTCCATCTTCATAAAGCCAGTTTTCTGTGTCCTCCAACATCAAGGTCAGCTTGTTTGAATCCTACAAAGCAAGTTAGGGACACTCTAGTTCAGAAGGGAACCGAACAAATGAGACTTCTGCCAGGACACAAAGAAACTCCTCTACTCAAAAAAGACTCATCAATTTGAAATCTAAGAGTAACCCAGAGAGGAGATCTTACAACTGCTGCTGGACACGGGTTGTTTCAACAACTGGTTGCTTGGGTACCAGCCACTTATTTAGACGGATGTTACAGAAAAAATTACAGAGCAAGCGTTCTTTCAATGCTGCACCCAGTGGACGCTTTTTGTCACCTTTTACTTAGGCTCCAACAGTATAATGAGTTCAAAATACTTTTCAGTGGGGAAAGGATTATGTTTCTAAATTATGCAATTAGACAATAAAACACAGAGCTAGAAACACTCCTTTTCTGCTTACTTTCCTTTTATCCCTACCCACTCACACTATTTAGGAGCTCATGGTGATCTGTCCTGCTTTCCCACTCCCATCATTGGATTTCTCTTTTTCTGCCTGTGTCCAGAATATTTCCTTGCCACTGAGAAACTTTTCAGACAATACAGAACTCTGTACACTTCCACGTCAAGTGTAAGTGTAGTTTCAACTTCACTTCCGTGAAGTTAATCCATTTCATGTTCCAGAAGAGACCAAGTCCAAGAGACCCCTGCAACCTCCACTCAAAACTTAAAAATACACTCACATCTTATAAATACACACTTGAAACCCACACTCAAAACTTGTAAATACAAAGGCATTTTTTCCAACGGTTGAAACATGTAGGCAAGTCTTACTTCTTCAGTGATGAATTTCTCAAAGACACCACACAGTTTGTCTCTGAAGTCATACACATATTCTTCAACAGCATTCTTCGCATCATTTCTTTCTTTCTCAAGCTTGTCCTGCATCATCATCTTCCCCTAGGGTAGAAAAAAAGTCACTTAAAACTAAAAGTGTATCAAGTGTTAAGCTTAACGATTACTCTCTTGAGACCATATCACAGAACTTTGCAGAAGCCTGCCAATTCACAACTACTGATTATAATGGTCACCTTTGTGTAAGTCATCTTCACTGCAGGCATAAGCGGAACAGGAAAAATAAATTAGTATTTGGAAGCCGTTCTGCAAGTGCTTCTGCATAAATGGACCAAATACCAATAATGATCTGACACCACAGACAGGACCTGAACTCAAGACAAGTCTTGACTCTGGTTTGGCAATCACTAGCAATCAGTCTGTCCTACACAAGAAAATCCTTTTTTATTCTCTAGACTGACCATCTTTGAGAGAAAAGCTTATGCTGGTGACATCTTCACAGACATGATACCCAGACAGTTCAGAACAGGTATTCCAAAATGCAGGTTTTCTATATGCTGTGATACTTTCCTGCTCATGGACTCGAAGGGCAAAAATGTGATCTAACTAAGGAGAAAGCTTCTGTAAAGCATCGAAACACATGAAAATGCTGTTCCTGACTACTATCAGGTCAGTCAGTAGCAATTAGCATTCCTGTAACACTCTTGTGCAGCCTTTATTGGCAGTCCTCAGCAATTCCTGCCTAAGAACAGAACTGATACTTCAGGTAGCAACAGGCTGATAGGTCAAACTCAGACATCTGGGTAGCTAAGTCTAGGGGAAGATTAATTTCAAAAAAAACCCAAGCAAAACAAACCCCCAAAGAATTCTGAATTAGGCAGGTTTATGTTTACACTTTCTGGATTGTTATTTGCAGTGACACTAGAGTGACCTTCTGCTTATCCTGCTTACCTCATTTTCTATATAGCAATTGATGAGATCTTGTCCCAGCTGTCTGTAGAGGCTTGCCTGTATAGGTAAGTCAATACTCTTAACTTTTGCTTTAGCCTTTGGCTGGGCTGCATGATCTTGCTTGTCTCCAGAAGCAGCCTGTAAAAAAAAAAATTTACACTTTTTAAGAAACTTTCAAGAACAGAAATGTTACTACATTCATGCTCGAAAAACAGAGACAAAGGAAACTAGTAAGACAGCTAAAAATTAATCGTATGTAAATGAAGCACCCAATTATTCATCTGCTGTTCAGAATCACCACTACCTTAATTTTGAAACCAACTGGTGGAATTTAATTTCTTTAAACATAATGTGAAGAGCTGTTGAGAAAACCTGTTCAAAAGCTAGAGGCACCACGTTCTTCTCCATAATGTTTCCTAAGTTTCCATAGACTCCATCTTGACTATAAAACTATGTTAAGTAACAGAAACTTACTTCAATGTCTAATTATGTACTATGTTGAAAATGGGAGTGCTAAGGTAGGATTCCTAAGTCAACCATTTCAGTATAGCTGTACTGCTCTAAATACAGTCCCATGTTTCCAACTAACGAGATTAATGACTTTGGGAATACTGGACAAAAAACATCCAAGGGAAGCAACATGACATTTCCTTATCAATACTGAATACTAACTTTTGTTTCAGTTCCTGCATTTTCAGTTTCCTCATCTGCTTGGTTCTGTTGTTCAGCTTGACTTTTCTGAATACCTTCATCTTGATCAACCTGCATTTTATCCTAGAAAAAGAGTTACATAACTGAATGCAAATGTCTGCGGTACCATTTAAGACCCATGTCAATTATAACAGAACACAGACAATACATGGACTTAAGAATCAATTTAAGAATTTGATTCACCACGTTTAAACAGGCATTTTGCTATAGTACTTTTATTTGTATCTTTCTCAAATGAAATGAAAAAAAAAAACCTATCCTGCCTGTCCCCCTTGAAATAATTATGATGCTGCTGTCTGTCCCCGTTATGGACTTACACTAAGCCTTTTAAATACTCCATTTTAAATTAGAAGTACATCTAAATTGTATGCAAAGAACATTCTAGAAACACACCACTAACACAAGCAATAACAACAGGTTCTCTATGGAACAGCCAGAACTTTGACCTCCTACCATTTTTCACCTAAACTTTAAAATCTGTAATCCAAAGTAGTAGTAATTTAGTTATCATAATTGTTACCCACATCGATCTCACAGAACCATAAAAATGAGTTTCTGTAGTAGCCTCTTGGAGTACATGACCAACTGTTTTCCCTCCCCACCACCCAAAATTTAGAAAGTTTCACTTAAATTTTAACTGTAGTTCACCTATGCCTTTATCTGAACTTAAGGATCTTAAAACCAACACTAATTACTAGTGCTGATCACTTGATTTAGTTTAAGTAATATAATTCCCTGTCATTATTTCAAATTACATAATGATGGGTTAATCTACAGTTTTCAGGATGACTCCAATACTTGGACATCCAGAACATCAGTAACTAACGAGCTGTAGCCGAGATCTGAAAGTTCTAAGGTTACTTCCATTAAAAGGAATTAAGATTCCTGGATTCACAAACTATGCGTTCATGTAAAACAATTTACTGTTGGTTCTGCAGAATATGAAAAGCTATGCAAGGATTTCAAACTCTAGCACAGGCGCATATGTTGCAGTTTACTCAATGCAACAAGTTTTTAATGATAAAATTTTAAACCAAGGAGGCTACTTCGACCAAATTTAAGTTTTGTCACTTCAGAGTAGGAAAAAAAATAAAGTCCTCACTGACTGTTCTTACTGTTCACACAGAAAAGGCAACTACTGGCAGGAACTGTTTTGCCTACACAGAAAAGCTGGAGGGGGAAATAATACATATATAGACCACAAACCTCCTCCTCAGAGTCGAGGGTATCATCCTCAATAATGAAAGGTATTTGCTGACAAGCACCATTGTAAAACAGAAGATGCGTTAGATGAATGGCAATACTGCAAAGCGAAAGGCTGAGGATGGAAGTGGTTACTCTTGTACCACACAGTGTGCTCATCTTAGTCACCTCCACAGGCCTGTTGCACTGCAACATCGGCTGTGTCACTTCCAATTGTTTATTCACTTGTACACAAACATCAGATGCAGAGCACCTGTCCCCAAGGAACGGCATCATGTTTGGCATTTTCAACATGCTAAAATTCCTGGAAAGCAGGGTAATATTTAAGGAGCTGCTTCTACCAATTATGTAATGCTAATTGCATAACTGCTTGCTCTCCAGTTCCTGTAGTATATTCAACTTAAGTGGGAAAAGGTGCTAAGGACAAATTTAACAAGATAACGACAGGAAACGCATTCAACTCCTCCTTAAATAAAGCTGCTGAGTGTTTGCTTACTGCCTTGCTCCCTGAGGAACCCTCCCAGTACCCTGACAGCCTGTAGCATTAGTCACTCTGCTGAGCACTTTGCCATCTCAGAAAGATGGCAAGAGTGTGACGCGGCAGCTTGCCCACTCTTCATCCTCTTTTTCCCTACACTATCATCTCTCTGCCCTGGGAACTGTGACAGAACCAGAAGGCCAACCTATGGAAGGGCACAGGCAAAGCAGCAAGGCTGCTGAGGACACTGCCGTGCCCTTCCCACCTGCAAAGCCCTCCTGGGCAGCCAGTCCTCAGCTCTTCAGTGTCAAACGCAATAGCTACACCTCACTACTCTGATCTACTTGCAGCATGCACTGCACTATCAAGTAAGTTGATCTTCCTTGCACTAGAACAAGAGAACACAATTTTGTTCATTTCTCAGTATTAATGACAAAGCTGCTGCACATTTTATTTCCAGTAATTCTCCCCTCTGGGCTTACAAGTCAGTTTGTAAGAACTACCAAGTACTGAAGGATATAAAGAAGTGCCCCTAGTGAAAGAATGTTCACAAAGAACAAGTTTTCCATGTATTAAAAAAAATCCTGTATTTTTTTATTCAGTGCAAATGCAGCACTTGAGGAAAAAGCAAACTTTTAGAATTTGTCAACAGATCTCACTAAATATGCTGTCATTTGACAGCAACACTAGATAATGCTAAGGCTAATAGAGAGATAGTAAAAAACAATGAAAAAAATATTTTTGTTTTAGAATCTGGCTTTACATTTCTAGGCCACAGCAGTACTTTAACAATCAATATGAAGAAATCTGTTACACAACTGAAGAAACAATTTAGGAGTGGAGAAGTGGTTAACTGTCAAAAGCTACACACTATGATTTATGGTCTAATTATTGGCTCTCTTGTCAGAATTACAAGGAGTGTAGGTATTCACAAGTTTACATACCAGCTCATCCTCTCTGCCTTGGTTCTTACTTGATGATTCAGTGTCCATAGGTGTATCATTGTGATCTCCCTCCACGTTCTGCTTCTCTATTATAGAAGCATTAGCCACGCTGAAAAGGCCGTGAATATTGACACGCACTTTAACTTTCACTTTGGAATTGTCGCCATCGTGTTGGGGACCAACATTTTGAATAGTGAAACGCCCTTGAAAAAACAAAAATGTTAACAGAGATAAAGGATTCTATTTGTATTTGCTAAGATGGATGCACTAAACATTTTGGAGAATCAACAGGGCTTATCAAGGCTTCTGGAAGCAGGGAGGTTAATACTTTGGTCTGCAACTTGCTGGAAATCTGAGTGTAAATGATGCAGACTGGAGGGGAGAATGTCTAGAGACAACAGACTTCTTGCATAGACAGCTAAAAAGGTAGCACCAAATTTATATCCAATTCATTCATCAGTAAATAAAATTATGATTTAAAGACCCCAAGGCGTCTAGGAACAACTGCAAGCAAGGTGGTTATTAGCTACCAGGAAACTTATTCATACCATCTAGTACTCTAGACTGGACCGCTCATGCTTAAGTTCGGAAAATGTCTATCTTGTATGTACTCAGATGAACAGAAAGACATGACAGATAACTGTCTACTGCTTACAGCTCCTTTGATCCAATTCCTTTGAAAAATCCAGGCTGGCAGGCACATAAGATCCTTATCCATTTTACAGAGGTTGAAAAGAACCAGACAACAGGGCATTAAACTCTCTGTACTTGCCTTTTTTAAAGCATTCAGAAGTAGTCAAGACAGAATGAAGAAAGTACATTTTAGGAACTGCCAGCATAAGACATCAATACCATTTGGTCACTGCATCTAAACCAAGAAGATTGTGCTGAGCCTTTCTAGAGAACCTAGGCTTTTCTGTAACCTAGGTATGCAAGTAACACATCTTACGGAGAACCAACAGGAGCTGAGTATGGCCTCACCTATTCTGGAGTCAGGATAAGGCACTTCATGCGGATGGGTATAGTAAGCTTCCAGGTCAAAAGGCTCTTTCTTGTGAAAAGTAATTACTTTGGAGAATGGAGCAGCATGGTTCTTACTGAAGACTTCACACTCCCTAAAGCAGTAAAATATTAAGTAAGGTTAAACCACAGAGTGTAACCAAGTCAAGGTATGTTAATCATCAGCAGCCAGGCTAACCTAACAGCTAAGTACGTTCAAGTCGGTTTATGACAAGAGTCGCAGGTTGAAGGCCTGAGGTCTCAAAGCTGGACTACACATTCTATGTCACACTTCTTAAAGCAACTTAACATCAACATTTTAAAATTAAATATATTTCTAATTATTAAGCAGTAATCAGAAATCAAGGTATGTAATGCAAAAAAAGAAAATGGTAACTGTTTGAATGGATGACACCTTCAAAGTTCAAGGCCTGGTCTTTCCCATAGCCCAACATTCTTCTTTATATACACAAACACACTCTTTAGTCAGCACCATACAACCTACCCTGTTCCTTCTTCATAAGAAGATTTCCATCTTAACGTTACAGAATAAGGAACAACATCAGTGATGGAGAATTCACGCACTTTAAAAGCTGGGGAAAGAATTGCACACTAGAAAACAAAAGACCAAAAGTTTATTATATCCGCGGGTCAAATAAACAGTGAGTACAATAATTAATACCTAAGTGCAAAAGCACTAAAATTCATATAGGTCACATGGAGGTCCTACTTCCCACTGAATTTTTAACTGAAGCTTCCTAGGCTTTGGAGAAATTGAGCTGAAAGACTTAACTACATTTAACTCATAACAGATGCTACTCCCCCAGTGACTGTCAGTAAAGATACCCAGAAAAGCTTCCAAATGACTACACAGAAGTGGAACAGTGCAATCTGGGTCATCCAGTTTAACAAGTCTCTAACAAGACCATCCTTCTAACACGACACAGCAGCAAATTAACAAATGCAATACAATCATTTCTGACATAGTCACTGTCACCATCTGTTGGAAGAACAAGTGAGACTCTACATCTTGTTTCAGCTGTAGTACCTTTTGCCTTTGGTTAGTTGTATTTCATTAGTACATGCGGTTAAAAGCGCAATACTAAGGTTTAATTTCAGTAACCATACCTGCAAGGCACAGCCTCTTGCAACCGCTTCATCAGCATTCAGCGTGGTGCTTATCTCTTTACAGAAAAAGTTAGAGATCTGTTCCTTTACTGCTGGAATTCTAGTAGCCCCACCTACTATTTCTATACTGTAGATATCTTCACGCTGAAGTTCTAGAAAAGAGAGTGCATGGCCTTCAGTTATCAAAGAGATCAAAAAGCTGTCACTGGACAGCCAGACAAAAAGATAGGAGTTCGCTTATTATTTAGACACTGTGACAAGCACTGAATATATTCAACAGTTGACAAGATCTTTAAAATCCGATTTGTCACGATCTGACCTATTCAAACTCTTTGGCTCTCCTGCAGGCTACAAAGTCTTCTAGTTATGTAATCCTGGAGAATGCAGCAAGCCGAGCATCAATGAGGACAGCTGCTGTTTAAAATGCATTGTCCATGTGCACCCCCTTTCTGGTGTGCATAATCTCAGGGGTGTGAACTCTGGGGTTTTGGCCAGCTCTGCATTACTAGGCAACGCCTCACCCTTCCCAGACAAGAACAGAATGAAGCCAAAATACACTTCATGTCTGGTTTAATGGTTCATTGTGGCTGGCAATAAAGAAAGGCAAAATCCTTAACTAAAAATAGGTAACCAATATTAGACTGTGCTTCCAGTGCAAGTTTTTATTTCTGAATTCAAGACATGTACAGAGTGATCTCAAACAGCTGTCAGTCAGTCCTTGAACAGCTCTGCTCAGCAGCTACTCAGGTTTGTTCTCCCTGTATTAGCTATTGAACCAAGTCACAAAACAAGCAAAATTCTTCCCTTTTAGTGGATGCTGGTATTAGGGGTAAAACTTTTTCCTGTAAAGTCTAATTCTCTCCTATACACTATATGAGGCAACAAAAAAAATTGAAAACTTGTTATTAGCACATGCTTCAGATGAATTATTTCAAGAATGTACTGCCAAAATTCTCAGGTCAGTGAGGACAGTATGTATCTGATATGGAACAGGCTGGCCAGACAATTACAGCAAATAATAATAGTTTTTCCCATCACGGTTTTGGTTTAGT
>JAVSBS010023371.1:0-23010 GCA_033124195.1 Coracias cyanogaster
CGCCCGCCCGCCTGCCCGCCCGCCCGCACCCGCTCCCCCCGGCTCGTCCCGCGGGACCTGCCAGCGGGGGCCGCACAACCGGGGCAGGTGCGGGGGGCCGGGGCCCCCTCCCCTTGCCGGGAGCCCACCGGGGGTCGGGACACGCGTGTGCCCCTGTTCCTTCCCGCCCCGCCGCCGCCCTGGTCCGCCCAGCCCTGCCGCGGGCCGGGGAGCCGCGCTGCCCTCCGCTGCCATCGGCTCGCCAGCAATTACAATTCAAATTAAGAGCAATTAATTTGAAAATCCGTCGCCCGGCCGCTGCGGGAGCTCTGCGCGGGGCTCCGTGGGGCTGCCCGGGACCCTGCCGCCTCGCCCTCAGGGCGGTCTGAGGGGTGTTTGTTTTCTTTAGTCTGGATCTTCAGGGGAAGACAAGTCCTTTCCCCAGCGCTGGCCGCTCGCTCCGGGGCCCAGGGGCGGCCGGCGCCCCTCGCGTCGCAGAGCGGGGCTGGGAGGGCCGCTCACGAGTGGCGCTTGCGGGCTTCTGGCGTGGCAGCGACGCGGGTTCATCGTGCCTGGCCTCGGGACACAGCGAGACGCGGGCACTTGTCTCCCTCTTGGCGCAGGTAGGAAAACCAAACTCAGCCGCGGCTAAGTGACGTGCCCGAGGGCACGAAGGGAGCCCGTGGCAGAGGTGGGACTAGACCCCAGCTCGCTGCGTTCTCCCCTTGCCTGGCAGGGGCCGGTGAGTTAACCTCTTGCCCCCAGGCTGCCGGGTAAGGCCCTGCGCGGGCGATGCCAGCTCCTTGGCAGGCTCCTGCCGTGGCAGCCGGACGTGTGGCCCGGTGCCAGCGGGCTGAGGCCTCGCCGCGCCGAGCGGCCGGTTTGGGGAGCAGAGGTGGCTCGGTAAGGGGGATGTGGGTCCGAGGTGGTAAGCGGGCACGCGCCCCTCGCACATCGCCTGTGCTTGGGTGGCTGGCGTGTCTGAGAAGTGACCACGCAGCTTGTGCTCGAGGCTTTAAGCCCCGTCCCCTGGTTCAGGATGTGCTTAGTGTGCGCCCTCGCAACTCAGGCAATAAGGTTTTTCCAAGGGGTCCTCTTCTGTTCTGGTTATGAGATGAGAAACTTCTAGGGAAGAGGTGGGTGATGGGGGTGATGTGTCTCGTTAGGCCGAATGCTGTATTTGAGAAAAGAAACACATGCAAGCCCTCCTTGAGCTGTGTTTTCCCGTTCCTGCTCTGCCTGGCCATGGCGTTACCCTCTGCCCAGCCAGGGAGGCTCTCGCTGCTCTTTTCCCTGACCACCTCCTCCAGCTACAGTCCCCGGCTGGAGATCACTCTGTCTTGAGGAATGATTCTCCATGGATAGGAAACCAGAAGTTTACTTCATTATCTGGAACAGCTTATTCTAAACTAATTTCTCATTAAGAGATGAGGAGGAGGAGGAAAAAAAAAAACCCAACCTGAAGATAAGAAGCATTTTATTTACCATAGGAGAAAACAGCAATTGAATGATAGATTCTATTAACTAGGTTGGGTCCGTGACCTTGATGTATTTTACAAGTCAGGATGCGTGGCTGAGAAGAGGGAGCAGACTGTTCCAGTCTGTTTATTGTTTCCTCTGAGTTCATCCCAGTAACTCACAGCACACAGATGCCCACACAGCTTTGGAGCCCTGACCCACCTTTGGGGGTGGGAAAGAGGAGGCTGTTGGATTGCGTTTTCCTTCAGATACAGCCTAATCTGTAGCTTGTGTTAATTATTTTATAGATGCGTTGGGGTTTAGCCTGGGTTTTCCTGACAGGACTCAGCCTCCGCAATTCTTGCTACCATGAGAAAGCCAGAGTAACTTGAAGCCCCAAAAGTCTCTCGCGGGAACACATCTCTATCAATAAAATCCTTGTTGCAAAGCCAAGCAAAACCAGCCCCGTGGGAGCTGCTGGCTTGTCTCAGGGACGTGCAGGGACCGATGCAGGCAGCACCGGCGGCTCGGAGTGGGGAAGCCTGGAGCAGGTGAGCCGAGCTGGTGGCAGGAGCCATCTGGATTGTCGGTGGGGGGATATTTAAACAGCGGCGTGTCTCCTTCATATAAATGTGTCCCCTTGCTCTGCGGAAGGTTTTCCTTCAATTTAGACGTCCTCTTCCTCCCCTCCCAAAATGTGGTGCCCTTGTGTATGCCAGCTCTCTCATCTGCCTCGGTTACTATGGTGTTACTATGTAAAAGCAGCTCATCTCGTAGCTTATCTACAACCTGAGTTTACAGTCCAACCAAGGGCCATGGGTCTGTGTCTGTCTCTCGTCAAGCCTTTCCTTGTGTGGTGGGATGGATCTGGAGGCAGCAGCGTTTGCGGGGCATGGCTGTGGCTCGGCGCTCCTGGAGCCTCCTCCGGGTTATGGGGCATGAGGAGCGTCTGCTCCGTGCAAGGCGGTTCTGTAGGTGTATTTCTTGCTGTTTCCAAATGCGGGGCTGTGTTCTGGGCAGCAATGAGCCCTGGAAGCCCCACTGGTGTTCATGGCCTCCGGGGACAGGGCTGCCTGCTCCCAGCCCAACGCAGGCAGGGCCTTAGCTCCCCCAGAAAACTGTTAGGAGTTGATGCAAATCACTGAGGTTCTGTGGAAATCTCGGCAAACAAAAAGCAGAAGATGGGTGCAGGCATCTCCCTCCCATGCCACCGTCCTGCTCAATGACTTGCTTGTGCAAGTGATCCCACAGGGCTGGCTTGTTGCTGCTCACTTTGTTGCAGCAGGTCCCGTGTTCCCCATCTCCTGGTATTTTTTTTTTTTCCTTTCTTTTCCACCCAGTTTCCATATAAAAAAGCATGAGGGAGAGTCATCTCATGGAGACGTCTTTGGTTTGCTCACAATTAATGTAAGTTATTGTCACCTTTGGGAGCTGGCATGGCCCTGAAATAGGATTTGCTTGGGGGAGCAGAAGCCCAAAGCCATGTCCAGATTCTCCCCACCCTGCTCATCCTAAGGAGGATTTGCCCCCTGCAGACTCTGAAACACTCAGCGGTGCCTCCATCTTTGCATTATCTAAGTAAGAGCCCAGAATGATGATGATCGTAGCTTAGGCACCTGTTCCAGGTGGAATGAGTCTAGTCCTGCTGCAGAGGCTCATTTGGAGAAAATCCTGCTTGCCGGTCCTTGCTCATCTTTGTGATGAAGGTCTGCAGTATCTTTCCTTCTTGCAGCTGTGATGGCTCTTCTGCTTTGTTGAGTAGGAGAAGGGTGATGTTTCTAATTAGAAAAAAAAAAAAAAGTCTGGTACTTCTCCCCTTCTTTGTTTGTTTGTTTTTTCTTTTTTTTTTTTCTGGACAAATGTTCTAAAGAACAATGCTTAAAATGCGATTGGATTGAGTTTGCGTGAAGTGAAGTCACTTGAGAAGTCCTGGTCAGATGAGGACTGTGGTGGAGTTAGAGGAGCTGGTGATGACACATGGCACAAGAGCAGAGCCCAAGCGGTTGGGTTGTCACCAGATGCAGTCACAGCCCTTGCAGCCATGACTCTTCCCCACGTGGAGGATGTTCTCATGCATTTCAAAGGCTTTGCGGTTTCTCCTTCTTCCCTTTCAGAGGGACACTGCACTAGGATGCCCTCTCCTTTATCTACATGCATGATAGGGTGGTGTTTGACTGAACTCCCTTTTTATCTGTGTGTGTGTCCCTCTTTATTCCTACTTTATTTTCAGAAATAGGAAAACTGGAGAATGAGCCTTCTAAACTGGGTTCAGTTGCAGTGATGGCTTTTGCTATGTTCCTCCTACTGAAGGCAAGGGCTGCGCTTGCTGCTCCTGCTGGCACCACCCCCACCCCAGTGTGTTTTAGTGCTTGCTTGGGGGAAAAAAAATGAAATAAAATAGCATGGTGTTAAGGTTGCAAAAGTTTCCATTCTAGCTCCACCCAAACAATCCTGCCCAGTAATGCTCAGAAGATTCAGTCTGGGTGATGGGGCTTCCCTGCCTGCTGGGCTGCTCAAGGGGAAAGGGAGATTTTTCCTTTAGTACGGAGATGCTTGAGAAGGCCATGTCAGGAATAGGGTGGGGAATGAGCCCTGGAATTTGGCTGGAGTGTCCTTAATAAAGAGCCTGGGTGGGTCAGGTTTAAGTAATGAGCACTTAAAAAAAACCCAAAAAACCTGAGGCAAGAGGCAGATGAATCAGTTGGAAGGGGCTTCCAGGCTGGTGAAGTGGCTCTCTGCTATTTGTATCGGTATCTTTTAACTCTTCTCCAAAATAGGTGTCTTGACACTGTTTTCAGGCTGAGTTTTTGTCCTATGGGTACAAAGAGGATAATTTTGTTCCTGTGAGGATGAGAAGGGAGCTCCTGGAGCCCAGCTTCAAGAGCAGGATGCTTGCGCATGCTCTGCTCTTGCACTTTGATAAATAAGTTTTCATGGAACTTATGAAAACTTCTTGTTTGGAAATAGATCAAGCAGATATTTACTTCCCAAAGGTGTCATGTCAGTATTGCACAAATACTTGAATGGGTAGTCATTATATTTTTCCCTGCTTTGTTTCTCTTTGAGCATATTCAGTGCTTTTTGCCAGTGGTGTAGAGAGACACACATTAATAGTTGTATGTAATCAGTCCTGTCCATCTCTCCTTCCATCTGGAAGTCTGGGCATCTCCTATGGACTTGTGTTCTACAGTTGCAGTGCTGTAGATTAGAAGCCCTGATGCTTTTTTTTCTTTATATCCAGGTGCTTATCAGAAAGCTTGGGAATAAATTTTCTTTTCTAGAGCAGTTCAGGTCAGTGGTGGGGTCAACTGCCTGAATCAATTTAAAAACACAAACTCCTAGAATACAGCAAATCTTAACAAAATGGTCATACTGGTGGTTTGCTCTCCTGTCCTGCAGCCGCAGCTGGGGTGTTGCTGGTGTCCCTCTGGAAGGTAAATCCAATGCTTGAGTTCTTCCACAGATGGAGAGTGTGGTTACTGCTGAAAGCTTGTGCCCTGCTGTTTGATGGAGCTTGCTATCCTGTCTTCCCCAAATAGCCAGGAATTGGTTGGTATCTATGTGTCTTCAAAGAGGGATTGAAAGTTCTTGTCTGCTTTTAAAGTAGTAAGAATGAAGAGCTAAATTAGAGAGGGCAGAAGTTATGCTTGAGCTCGGGGATACTTGATCCTGTAGTTCTTAATCTTCAGATCCCCTCAGTATAGGAGTAGCAGGAGTCTTTGCTGTAGCATACCAGAGTATTTGGAGTATACTTTGTGTAAGAAGATGCACAAGATGAGGTTGTCTTGGATGCTTTTTAATGTGTAGCATATTCAATGAACTGAGGTCTTGAATTCCAGTGTTAAGGATCCAGCCAGGTCACTGACTTCTTGTGCTTGTGCTCGTGTTCAGGGCAGGCTTCAGTTGGCTGGAGACCTTCCTGGTGGCTCCAGTTCCTGCCTTGGGGCACTGGTAGCACAGGAACCATTTCATCCTTTTATGATAGGTGATGTGCCAGGCTGTCTCTTGCAGCCTGCATCATGACTTTTGGCTCTGGTCGACCTTGTACAGGTGGTCACCTCCAAACCAGCACCCCAAGCATGGTGCTCGTTGTTGTTGGAGACCTTGATGTGTTGGATGTGGCACCAGTGGGGCTTTCTGGTGTGTGTTTTTTTTGCAGCCCTGGCAAGATGGGTGTGTTTAGTCTTTGCATTACGGTTAATTGGCTCCTAGTGTTCCTAACTGCAGGATGGTCGTTAGAGAAGAGTCATCCTGAAATGTGCAGGAGGTTAGGTGAGCCTGTTGTGTTGTGCTTTGATTTGTTAAGCGGGGTATAAATGCCAACTCCTCTTCTGAAATGTACCCTGCTCTTCCTTCCTTTGCTGGGAATCATTTCCACGTTGGAAAATATTTAAGATGAGGGGAGTGTTTCTGTTTTATAGAGGCAGAACTGATTTAAAAACAGAAATCCAGGCGAACTCCTCCTCAGCTGCGCTAGCGGAGGGGAAGCAGACTTGCGGTCTGAACTCTGAGTGAGCAGATGAACGTGAATATTTCATTAAGACCATAATCCACCTGTTAGGCCTCGCTCCCCTGGTTGTGTGTGTGCCGTGAAGTGCAGCGAATGTTGGAATAGCAGCCTGCACCCCCTGCTCTGGCGTCTGGCGTTTTCATGCTGCTTTACAGGCAGGAAAGACGGAGACCAAGGGGGATGTAGCAACCACTGCAGGTTTGCAGGTCCTTTGCTTTCTTAATTTTTTTCCTCCACAGCTGATGTATGTCTCAGTGGCTTTGTGATGTTGGTGATGAGCCATATTTCCTCTGCCGTGTGCTGGCACCGTTTCTGGAGGATGGAGATCTGGCCCTGGTGGTCACAGTAGTGCTTTTAAAAGCACTAGAAATTACGATGCTTTGGAGGAGGCGCCGTTGGAGCAGGTGTACTAGGGGTTAATTGTGCAAAAACCCTTTCCAGTGAGTAGTTGCTGCAGTGTCCACCTGGACCCTTTCCTGAGCTCCATTTGCTACTCCATGCTCTCCTAATTTTGCTGGCATCCTCTTCTTGATGGTCTGGATCACATCAAGCCACGGACCCCCCTCTGCCTTCATTCAGGGATGCTGGCTCTGCCACCCCCCAGCTCTTAGGAGGTCGGTGGTTTCCCCAGGCAGATGCCCACATCTCTGTGTGCCACCCATGGGGACCTGGGCTGAGCTGGGGCTCTGGAGGTGCCCTCAGCACAAAGGGGGATGCCTCTGATGGTGGCAAAGTGAACTGCACCATGAGAGACCCTGATGCTCTTCCAGTCTGTGCTGCTGCTTCATCAGACCTGATCTTTAGGTATGATTTTTTTCAATCATCTTTTCTACTCTGGGGATTCCTGTGTGTTTTCCATGGTGCCGTTTATTCCCTTCAGCATTGCAGGGAATTTACTTTTTTTGTCACCTTCTGGGGAGGCCTCAGAGCAGCTTGTGCATGCCCAGCAGCTGGTGAGGAGCAGGAGACTAGGTTTAAAGGAACTTTAAAGCTTTCATACTCCTACTTTGATGTTCTCTGGCACCTAGGATAGGTTTGGAGTTTTTAGTTTGTGTTTTTATTGTATTATTCAACAGAATGGTTGGGGCTGAGAGGGTGGGAGTGAGAAGGAGCCTTTGCTTTTAGGGATAACACCCCAATAAACAGTGCTGCAAGGCAGACAAAGTCCCTTGTGTGCTCAAAGCCCTGCTGACAGTATTGGTGTACCCACACCAGTGCTTGCCCAGGTGAAATGAGGTGGTAAATAGTATCAGAGATTCATAAAGCAAAACTAGGGATCTCTCTGCCAGGTATGCTCAAAAGAGGGTCTCCATCAGGGACCTGTGCTTAGCTGGTAGACATGATAGCTGGAGAACGCGGTCCTTGCTGGTGGGCATTGTGGAAACCTGTTGCTCTGTCCCTTTTACTCTTCTGGGGTGAGGACAAAGCCACCCAAGCCCATGAGAGCTGCTGATGGGACAGGGGCTATCACGGGAGGCATCTGCCATCGCCAACTCTGCTCCCCACCCAGGCAAACCCCAGTTCTAACCTCAGCGCAGGCATTCGAGTATTGCTGGAGGCCTGGGCTTGGAGATCGGGCTGATTTCCCCACATGTGGGGAGCTTTTCCTTCTTCATTACGAATGTTGGCCAAGTGGAAAAGCGGTGTGAGGCAACAGAGGATGGGATGAACAACAGAGGTAGTGATGAAGGTGGAAGGGTTTCATCGCCTTCCCAAAATGTCTGCTCTGGAGATGCTCTGTGCCCCTTGGAAACGCTGCCTTGTGCATCTGCTCTGCCACGGTTGAGTTTGTCAGGTCCTTGTAGGCACAAGAATTGGAAGAAAGTTTAAAAAAAAAAAAAAAAGTTGAATCTAAAATGTTATTGATTTCTTTCTTTATTTTTTGATCTTTTTCTTCTAATTTAATCAATTCGGTACTGTGTTGTAAATTCCAAATGTGAATGGGAAGTAATCCCACCAGTACAATAATTAGCCTGTACCCAGCAGATGAAGAAAACCCAAACTGCTGAGCAGACTGGTGAATGCTGACTATTTTCTGAATTAATTTCAATAATCACATCTCCCATTAAAAAGAAGACAGGGCGGGGAGGAAGTTGTAAATTTTCCTCAAGCTCAATGTAGTGAAAAATATGTGCAGTGTAGCTGTTCTCCATGTAATTATGAAAAAGAGATGAGGGAGGTTCTTGAAAATGAATTGCAGATACAAAGTATTGCTAATTTTGCGACCGAGAAGCTCCATTTCAGTTGCTTTTTTGTGGAGTGAAATAGAAATTTTAAGTAAAATATCTAATTTTATGTAGGTGTGTGATAGTAAATAGTATTCTGGAAGAAGAAAACGTTCCCTTGCAGTGCTGCTTTGCTGAAGGATCAGAAATAAGTCCACTGGAGGCTATTAATGATGAAATTTATTTCTGTGTTTTCTGTGCATCCATCCATCTCCCAAATATTTTGTGTCAGTGCTTTGAAGGGACGAGTGGAAATCAGTGTTTGGGAAGGGGTGATGGCACAGCATCCAGGAGCTGGGCACCCTCTTACCCCAGGGATCTGCAGCTGCTTTCTGCCCTGCCTCCTGCTGCTGCTTTTTTTGGCCAGTTCTGTCCCAAAAATGTGATCGGATAAATCCTCTCTCCACCTTGATACCTCATTGATACCTCCACAATGTCGTTCCCAGGCAGCACCAGGAAAGGTCACCTCTTCAGAGCTATGCCTGGCAGCTGGTGTAATTACGCATCTGAATTCACATTCAGTATTAGCAGAGATTGTTTTATCCTCCTAATGATGCTTTTCTCCTTCTAGAGCAGCCCTGGTCCTCTCCTGGCTGTGGCCACCTCACCTTCAGGACTTATTTTCCAACAGCAAAGAACTGGTGAGGCTGCTACCAGGTGTTGAACCACAGCACGGCTTTACAGATGCTTTTCATTCTAGTTTAAACTTAATTTTAGCAACATTTGCCAAGTTGTGATACAACTTGGTGCTTGTAGGCCTAAAAATATTTTATTTAGAAATTCAGGGGCTGCTCTGCTGGAACCCGGGCCCTATGAGTGTACCACACTGCTCTGTAAAAGTGAGAAGTCCCAGTGGGTTTGGTGGAGCAACCTTTTTATTAAGGTGTGTTTGGGATTAGGGCAGTTGAGGCACCTGCAATGCAAAATGCTGGCTCCAGCATTGAGCTGGTGATCTGCTGTGCTCCTTGTATTCGGCGTGGGGAATGAGACCTGCGGGGTCACCCCATGGTGTGACAGTCAGGAGGGAGACCAGGTCCCAGTGAGCATCCCTGGTGTGTGGCTCTTGGGTCCTCTTCCTCCCAAAGGCTGAGGATATGGTGACATAGGCAGAAGTTAATTAGAAAAAAAAAAATTAAAAAAAGGTCAGGCCAGTCCAAGTGTTTTGAAACTGTATTTGTTATTTTATCAATTGGAGCCCGGCGCTCTGTGGGAAGGAATGCAACCGTCACTATGGTCTTTTCTTTGCATATTTTCCTAATGTTAGAGACAGTCTCAAAGAAGTATCACATTGTTTCATTTCCCTTCTACACTTCATGTTTTTCTAAAAATAAAAGCTAATGTCAACAATCCTACAATAACGAATGAGTGAATGTGCACGTCTTGCACACAATTATTTTTTTTTTTGGTGAAAAGCAAGATTTAGCTGGTAATCACATTATGAGCTATAGATAAAAACATATCTTTTAAACCACCTCACTGATGGGCTTTTCTTTTTGCCTTTTTAAAATGCCATTAATCAAGTTAGAGGCTGAAAATACTCTCGTAAAGCAGAGACCGAGAAAAGTCACTTGAGGTGAGTAAACAAGCTGGCTTTTTTAAATGAAAGCCAAAAAACATCCCGCTGCTGCTACGTGTGTTAGGGGTACCTTAAATACAGAGTCTCCTTTGGCGCTGACAGCCATCCCAAACAGCTTTTATAATAAACCTCTAATTATAGCTTAGTGACTCCATAGGTTCTCTGGCTCAACTTAGGAATATTGCACCGAAAACTGAGGAGAATATTTATATTTTCTGCAACTGATGGGTGAACCAGATTTAGAGCTGGACCTCAGGAGCGTGGTACATAGTGATATATTTATAGAGTATTTCAGAGTTGTGCATGCTGCTGTGTGATACGTTTTGGGGATTAAACCGTGGATTTTGGGAGATACTTCTTGAATGCATCAGTGTGGATTCCTGAATCCAGACCCTAGATGAGCTGGTTGGAAAAGGGTTTGGCTGGTGGTGAGCTCCTGCAGCCCATCGCTATCTCCTGATGTCTGACACTTGGATTAAAGCCCAGCACTCAGAACCAGAGACTTCAGTGAAAATTTCTGCTTTGTAAAGAAAAAAAAAGACCTCCAGAGCTTCCTAGTTACATAGAAAAGCTGAAAAAGTGGGAGTTCTTGGGCAGGGAGAGGTAGGGAGATTCTCTTGCCACCCTGCATTAGCCTGGTTATTTCCCAGTATCCCAGACTGGGAGCCAGTGCCATAATGTTTGGGGCTTGACTTACAGTTTTAGAAGTTGGCATGACTGGTACTGGCAAGATGATTCTTTTCTCCTCTGTTTATTTATTTCTTCCCCCCTTCATTTTAATACCATCTCCTGGGAGATTCCAGCAGAAATCTATTCATTGCTGAGATGTTTCTTCTCCCTGGTGTCATGGATGCTGGGTCTGGTTTGACTGTGGTTTGTTTATAGCATGGAAGGAAAGAGCAGCAGGAGAGAAGAGCTGTGCTTGCTGTTGGACATGTGTGCATACATCCCTGCAAAGATACCCTATGGGTGCTGCACACGTGTTGTGGGCACAGCTCCTCTTCCACAGAAACAGCAAAGCTCTCCGTCTGTGCCACTGGGGCTTGTCCTCCTCTGTCAACCTCCGTATCTCCTGGGCTTTGATAGACCTGCTGTGCCACACTGCTGAGTCACTGTTGGGGCTTATGTCCATTTATATTTCCCTTGCAAACTTTATTTGGAGTTTTGTGAGTGGCTGATCTTATGGTTAAGGGTAATGGTGGATGGCATTCTGCTGGTGCAGAAGCTCTTGGAGGAGTCTTGCATGTGCTAAGGGATAGGGAGAGACCCCAGGACACGGATAGGGGGATGTGTGGGGGTGAGGGAGACCAGAGTAAGACCTCCTGTTTGTGGTTTTTTTTTTTTTTTTTTTTGTCAGGGACACACACCCTATCTCGACTGCTCTCCCAGGCACCTGCAGAGCACTTGCTCTGATGGTGCTTCCAGGGCTGAAGTTCACAGTGTGGTTTCCTCCCAGAAATACTCTGAAGTCACCAGAGAGATTCTGCAGAATTAAGGTCAGGTTGGATGGGGCTCTGAGCAACCTGATCTAGTTGAAGATGTCCCTGCTCCCTACAGGGGGGTTGGACTAGGTGACTTTTAAAGGCCCCTTCCAACCCAAACCATTCTAGGATAATGCATCAAAGGTTCCTTTTGCTTGGACATCAGCCCTTGAAAATCTGGATCACGTTTGCACTCTTGCTGGAGAGTTTTTTGCCAGAAGAATGTCTAGGCACTTATTTATCTTTCTTCTTCTTCTCCCAGATGAAATCTGAGTTCTCATGACCAAGAGCCGAAGCTTCTACCTGCTGATGCTCCCAGCAAGAGCATCTTTTCTTTCTCCAAATATTTTGAAGCTTGTGATAAAATTGTGAGGCTTTGGCAGTGGCACTTTGGCTGCTATTTGTGTGCCAAACCCCGCTGAATATGTCTTTTATCGCAGATTTGTAACAGTAGCTGTTGGAGGAGGAGCTTCACAGGAGAAGTGCTTTCAGAGGAATGCTTTTATAAAGGAACACTGTCCTGCAAAAAACCCAACAAAGTGCCTTGCGGGGGGGGAACACAACCCAAGCCCAACATTTTTCTTGTGTTCTTGCTGTAAACTTTGCCCATTAATTTCAGCAAATAAGGTTTTGCTTCCATTTCTAGACAATTTTGTTTGGCCTCTTGGTACAAATGAGCATGGTTGTGCTCCAGGCATTTATTTTTTTTTAGGGTGGGGAGAAGACATTTAGATTCTGACTAAGAAATGCTGAAATCCTTGTTTTGTGTCATTCTCCCCAGGCTGAGCCCCAGCCAGGTCTCTGCACAAGCTGGGGTTGGGACCCAGTTAGCAGTTTGCTCAGACAGGGCTTGATTGTGGTAGGAAGAGCAAACCAGGAAGACCAAAGATGGGTCCGTTCATCTGTTCTACCTCAAGCAGAAGGAGAGTTTAGGGAGAAGACAAGGCGGTAGGGTTTGTGAGCAGCAAATGGAGTAGGAAGGGAGGATCTATAGGCTCTGGGAGCGGGCTGTGTTATGTTTGGCTCTCATACCTGCTCTGGGTCCCACTGACCATCTCTTTGTGTCCACTGTTGAGTTGAGCTGTTTCTGGTCTCTGCATAAGCCGGGTATTTCTTAGTGGCAGAAATGTAAAGCTTGTCTTCCCATGTGTTTGCCTCACAATTAAAAATGCTTTTCCTTTAAAACCAGGACTTTTCATGGGAAAACCTGCTTCAAAAATACACTGGAGTCTGAAAGCGTTTTGGCTGCTGTGTTACAGCCAACAGCTAAAGATGCTTTTGTAGAGCATTCCCCCCCCCCGAGGAGCACTTCGCTCCATTTTCAGTTTTGGTTTCAATCATCATACGCTGTTCTTAAGTAGTCATTTACTCTCTTTCCCATCTCTTTGGCACAGAAGCAAGAGAATAAAACATTAAAAGAGGAATGTGATTATAATCCTGTAAAAACTGACAGAGGAATTTGGCAGTGGTTGCAGCCTGTGAATGTAATATATAATATTTTACTTGTTTTTTCAAATGATTAGCCTTCAAGTTGACAGTTTAAATGACAAATCACCTTAAAAAGATACTGTGGACAGTGTAAAAACTGTTAGTGTGGTTTTTCTATGCTAACTGTGGAGTTTTCACCAAAAAAAGGGCAGGATCCTTTGGCTTTAGCCATGATGGGTGTGGAAGCTGAGAGTGATGAGGTCCCTCGTGTTCGTAATTTGTATTATAATATTATCATCACTGCTGGCTCCCAGGGACTTTAATACCCAAGTTAAAGGCAGTGCTGCCTGTCCCAGTGTGCTCAGGGGCACTTCTGGGTCAAAAGGAAATCATTTTGGACAAAACTTTTGCTTTTGTTGTCCCTTTGCTCCCACAAATTGAGAGTGGGACCGGTGACTGCAGCTGGAAGAGGCTGGAGAGAAGGGCAGAAGAACTATTCAAATACGTTATTGACCATATTGGCTGTTTAGGTACATTATTCAGCATGAAAAGCAGATCCCAGGGGACTGACAGAGTTCCCCAGTGCAGAATATCCCAGCGCAGAATATCCCAGCTCACAGCGGAGCTGGAGCTAATGATGCAAACCCTCCCGGCAGTGCAGGATTGAGCCGCAGCTTCCCATGTCCTGTGGGATGCTGCAGGCTGGAGAGTTTGGATGAAAGGGAAACCAGTGCTCTTCTGTTTCAGCCAGACTGGATAATCACAGAGGCGATCAGAGCCCCATTAGGCCTTGTAGAAAACATGTAACAGGGTAATGATTTCTGCTCTCAAATAATAGATAGTAAAATGTAGATATTTGTGTCCCCTCTAGTCCTCAGAGCATCCTTGTGGGCGGCAAAATGAAAATGAGAGGAGTGGGAGCCTGCTCTGTGGTTTGCTTTTCTTGGAGCGAGGAGCTGCCTATTGTTTGCTGAGCTTTAATGCTCGGCTTTAAATCCAACCTGAATAGGACTGAAAATTTTAAAAACTCTGCAATAGGAATTTTTTGCTTAACAAGAATATTCCGTAATTCCTTCTATTTGCAATGGAAAAAATGACTGAGGTAGAGTTGGATCATGTCTCTAAATTCTTGTGAGTTCTTGGAGACTGGGCATAAAACTCCTCTCTCCTTAACTGGAAATAAACATCCTGGAGGAGATAGGTGTGTGGGGCAGGGAGCTGTGGGAAGGTGTTGTCTTCTGGTTCTGGCAGGAGAGAAGAGGTTGGCTGAAGGAGGTCCAAAGAGTTCTAATGAGATTGACTGGAGGCCTAGAAACCACTGCTCTGAACAAACCAGAGTTATTTTGCTCTAGATAAGAGACGAGGGAGGGAATGTATCTTCAGGTGCCTGAAAGGGATGGTGATGTTTGCTTTCTGCATTCTCAGTGGATAGGACAAGATGTCACAGTCCTAAAATTTGTAGAGAAAAAAGTTCAGAATAAATATTGGGCAATACTTTCCCTAAAACTAACAGCTGGAGTTGATGATTTGAAGAGCTTGTGGAGCATCAGTTGTTGGAAAATGAAAACGGCTTGGAAAGACATTTCTAATACTTACTGATGGTTGTTTTTCTGAGGTGAAGGTGCAGTTTATGTGCCTGAAAGGGGGAGTTATCTTGATGCTTTCTGGCACTCCCATCCTACAGCACTAGCATGGAGTGGTGAGGTTAGATCTCTTCAGTCTGGAGTAAGCAAGAGATGACAAGTGATGTTCTGGGGCTTAAATTTTCATACACTTAAAAAGATTGAAGTGCCTAAAGATAATAGAAGATTGCATGCCTGTCTACAAAAGCAGATGTTGGCTAGAAATATTTTATGCTCTTTGATTCTAAAATTGAATGTTATGGATGTTAAATTGTATGACTTGCCTCCCTGGATGATACAGCCTTTCCAGGACACTGCCTCACTGGAGCTGGAAGAGACAGAGAGGGGGTGTGAGTGATGTTGCCTTTAATATGGCTATTTCTCTATAAAGACAAGCTCTCAGCTCTGTGTAAATACTGGAGAAATAGAAACAGCCACTTCAGAGATCCTAAATTGTAACTTGTCAGTCCTTTAATTGTACATTAGGAATGGGAACCTTTTTTAAACAGTGTCCCACATGCCGTGGAGGCAGCAGGACCAGCTGGTCTCTGCTGGGCTGTCCCAGGAGGTCCTGTGTGGCCAAGATGTTTCCTCCATGCACATCCTTTGCAGGTCAGGACTGTCTTCTGCAGTGTCCTCCGCACATTCTTTCCTGCAAGAGTCTTATCAAAGATGCCAGTCTGATGCCAAGTTCCCCTTTTTATTCTGTAGGGAACAACTGTTTCATAGTCAAGAGCAGGGAGCAGATCTGTGCTATTGAGTCATAAACAAGGTGCAAAATCTCAGGCCAGGTGAGAGAGTTGGTTCTTCCTTGGCCACAACTGTGCATCACCTGTTCTGTTACATCTATGCAAATCAACTTTAGTCTCAGGGTATAAATGAACTTTTTGCTCCTTGCTGGATGTAAAAAAAAATCTTTAATCAACTTCAAAACTGTCAGGAAGAGCTGTTAAATAACTGACCACAGAATCACAAATGGTAGGGGTTGGAAGGAACCTCTGGGGATCATCTCATCCAACCTCCTGCCAAAGCAGGGTCACACAGAGCAGGGTGCCCCAGATCACGTCCAGGCATGTGTGGAATCTCTCCAGAGATGGAGACTCCACAACCTCTCTGTGCAGCCTGGGCCAGGCTCTGCCACACTCACGGGAATAAGTTTTTCTTCAAGTTCAGATGGAACTTCCTGTGGTCTAGCTTGTGCCTGTTATCCCTTGTCCTGTCGCTGGGCACCACTGACAGGAGTCTGGCCCCATCCTCTTGCCCCCTGCCCTTTAGCTATTGATCAGCATTGATCAGGTCCCCTCTCAGTCTTCTCTTTTCCAGGCTGAGCAGTCCCAGGGCTCTCAGCCTTTCCTCATCAGAAAGATATTCCGTCCTCTCAGCTTCTCTTTAGCCCCCGCAGGACTCTCTCCAGTAGTTCCTTGAACTGTTGTGAACTGGACTGCAATGCTCATTGAAGGGAACCAAAAGACTTGTTTTGTTGTGGGTATTGGGATGTGGAGCAGCATGGTGAGGAAACCTTGCCACGTTTTTGGCTTTTGGGGCACAAGGTCCCGTGGATCACAGAAAGGTCCATGTGGGTACCACAGGAATGTGCCCATCTCTGCCAAACTTGGGGTCTTGCAAAGTGCCTGCATGGCTGAGCTATTTTCTGGTCCTGGGAACAACAACTAAAGGTGAAGGCTCTCCCAAGCATCCCCTTAGAGGACCAGCAGACAAGGAAAGAGTTTTCATCCCTTTCCATATCATTTTGCTCTTCCTCAGCCCAACCTCTGGCCAGGCGGAGTACCAAGAGCCAGGCCTGGGGCTGCCTCCTCTGTGCGAGTATTGGGTTGAACCAGGCTTTGCTCTGCAAGGAGGCTTTCTTCTGGGACAGCCTTGCTACTTTTCCAGTCAGGTCAAAAAAAACCCAAAAACAACCAAACCAAAAAGAGGTCAAGAAGAGTGCTAACAACCATAAAAAAAAATAAATCTGCGGTGGGGTTGCCAGGTGAAAGGAAAATAGAATTATCTCTGTTCTTGAGGCTTTGTAGCAGTTTCAGCTTTTAAATGTACTAATACTCAGTGGATCCGTGCACAGGAATGCTGCTGGGAGCCTGGTGTTTCTCCCTCCCTTTTCACGAGCCTGCTGTCCCAGCTGGTTCAGGCATTAACGGTTTTAAAACTCCAGGTATATGTGGATGACTTACTCTCTGTGTCAAGTCTGATATCTGGGGAATATATTCTCTGTTCTTGAACTGTTTGCAGGTTTTGAGCTTCTCAGTCAAGCCTGAGGACACTGAGAGCCTTGGAAAGGATGGCAGTGGGGTGGTCATGATGACCAGTGGCTCTGGCAGGCAGCAGAAATCCCTGAGAGACAAGGACCCGAGTGTATCATGGCTATCAGACATGGGGATTTTAAAATCTGAAAGAAGTTTGGGAAAAATGCATGTCCTGGTCATCCTTGTAGCTGTTCCAGTTTCAGACATAAGCAGCCAAACAGTTTGCCTATGCTGCTCAGAGGATACCCCAACCCCTGTCCCCTTGCCCCAGCTCTCTCCTATTGTATTTTACTTGAAGCAGCAACTTCGACAATTCAAGGAGGAGCTGCCACGGTGCCAAATTTGCAGGGGTTTCAGAACAAGCTTTTGGGAATCTCAGCTTTTTCTCTGCCTCCAGCTTAAGTTTGTATTTCAGGAAGCATGAAGCCGCTCAGCCTGCTGCCATCAAGGTGACTCTTCTTAATTTAGGTACTCCCAGGATCACAAAATCTTGTTGTTTGAAGTCTTAGGCATATGTTGAATCCCTAAAGGAGTGTGTGGATGATTTTAAACCTCCCATAGCAGTAAGCTCGTACACTAAGGGGAGAGGAGCAGCAGTGTTACTGAAGGAGGGATTGGAGGTAGCAGCCACAGCCCTGCTCTTATCACTTCACCTGGGAGCCTGCAGTGTTGTGCAAGTCGTCACAGGACATTTACACAAATTGCTGGAATAAAAACCCACTCCATCAGCAGTCTAATATTTGTTTCTTATTATATGTTAAACTTTTTCTGGCATAGAAAAGGTTGTCACCTGTTATGTCAAGGCCCTGGCATTCAACACTGGGATCTTTCCAAGTGTGTTGAAACCTAATTGGTTCAGAATAAGCCTTCCCTTCATTTTAGGGGAGGAAAAAAAAAGAAAAGCAAGGAAAAAAGAAAAAGCTGTGGCATCTAGAAGGCATTTAAAGCATTTTTTCTTATTCTCTTAACTCTTGTCATTTGCCAGACTTGGGGCTGAATTTTCCCCCAGTTTTGTGCTTGCTTTGCCTTTCCTGTGAATTAAATTGAGAAAATAAGGTATGTAAATAACATACAGCAAATAAGCAATGTACAGCAATAATGTATAGCAAATAATATACATCAGCCAGCGCTGCAGGCCTGGGGGAGCTTTGTCGGAGCGTGGCTCTACACCAGAGAGTGTCAGGACACCTGAGAGCTTAGCAACAGAAAAACTTTGTACGTCCTTCAACGTTTATCCAATTCCTTTGCCTTCTTAAAAAATTTTCTTTTCTTTTTTTAAGTCCTGCTGGGGCTCAGTCTGTGTGGTTACATCTAGAGTGGATGCTTCTTGTGTGCAGGATTTTGAATGAGGTCCAGGAGCACCTTCCCAAGTTGTAATGCATCTGTGTGAGTTATTTGGATAAATCTCTCCATGCTGCTTATTTACTTATTTATTTTAATCAAAGAAATTCGCTGGTGGTGAGCAAAGGGTATGGTCAGCAGGATCCAGGCTGAGCAGCAGATCAGCAGGGCTTTGGCAGGGGACTTTAGCCTGAGCACACATGCTGGCTGAAGACACTTGGGACATGTTGCTGGGGGAGGAGAACCTGTCGCTGGCTGTGCTCCCGCAGGAGCAGCAAACAAGACTGAATTTTCCTTTACTCAGGAATCACAGCATAATTTTCCTATTTTTTCATCGCTGTTATGAGGTCTGGCTCACCTTTTTCCAGGGTGACTCTTTGTTTTTCAGTATGTTCTTTTCTCCCCTAGTCTGAACTTAATCCCAGAAATCCACTTGGCTGGTTATCCCTTTAGATGGTTAAGTTTAAAAATTATGAAATACATCGGGCTGGCTCTGCTGCTTCTCTGAGGATGAGGGAATGGGGGCTGGACAGCAGCAGAGGAAAATGGAGGGGAGAGAGGAAGCCCACAGTTGCAAGCAAAGCTAGAGGATATATATATAGCTGCAGGCTGCGGCAGTGCCGGCCGGGGTGCTGGAATTGCTTCTCTAAATATGTTGTTCTCGGCCATTGAGGTTCCCAGTCCTATTAATGAGCCGAGCCCCCAAGCAGTGGCTGAGAGCTGAGGAGCAGCGTCCCTGGTTTCCAGCACGCTGCAGCTGGGAGAGTTTTACTTATACTGGGTTGAGAGCAGTGGTGAGTAATTCAGTGAACCTGGTTACCTCTGGTAAAGGATGTCTTTGCTAATTGACTGGGAAGAACCCCAAAGATGTGTGTTTTGGGATGCTTCAGTGCAAATGTACTGCTGGAGCACAGTGGGGTGGATCCCATGAGCTGGGAGACACCTTCAACCAGTCAGTGTTTTATTTTTACTTTTAGCTGTTACTAACCAAGGGCTGCCCTCTCATTTGGAGGTGCAGCAGTTATCCCTGATACATCACCTTCTCTTCCAGCTCTGAATCCTGGTGCAGCTGAAGCAACAACTGCAGACACTTTAAAGATGCGTGTGAGCATGGAGGAGGAACTGGAGAACGACAGGCCAAGGTTGTGGTCCCTTATGCAGGTAGGTCACTACTGCCAAGCTCCATGTGTGACACGGACCATGCAGCCTTCTGTCTTCTGTAGCCTGACAGTGAAATGTGGCGTATTTCAGTGTATTGCAGAATTCTTTACAAAGGCTGTTCTAGCCTGAGGGCCGAAATAAGTGATTGTGCGATGATTTGCTCCATTAACCTTTGAGCCCTGCTCTACTCCATGGTCAGTACAGGTCTTGGGTTGTGCTCCCAGGTGTCCCTAAGGACCTAAGAAGGGGGCATTCTTTTTTGCATCTGAGCTTCATGCCAGGACAGGACAGAGCTCAGATGTCCTGTTCATTTGTACTATTCTCCTGGCTGATGCTCCTCTATCTTTGTGCTGAACCGCTGATTCATTTCCCCATCACCACCCCTAAGAATCTGTATAACTTAATAAATGTTCATCTGTCCTGTCTTGTGGATGAGGGGTCAGGAGAGCAATGTGTTTTCCCCTTGGCTTCTGTGGATGGAAGAAGTGTGCTTGGAAGTAACACTCTGGTTTTCCATTACACCATTCCGGATGTTTTAAGAAGAAATTGGGTCTTGTACCAGAGCAAAGCTATTTTATTTGTAAGAAATGAAGCTTTATGGTTGAGCATTAGCAAGTAGACTGGTGGGGAATTCATTCACCGGGTTCATGGCTGTGTGATAAATGACAGTGTCCCTGTGAAAAATGGAGATTTTCAAACCCTGGAGTGATTTCTCCCCAGCTTGTGCCATGCCTGGAGGCTGCTTGTTTCTAGGCTTTATTAAATAATCAGCGTTGGGAGTATAACAACTGGACTGGTGCTGTTTGCTGCAGCTTTCCTGACACACTTCCAGTTCTGCAGGCTAAATCCAGTCTCTTAAACTGGTAGAAATAAATGGATGGACCCTGTTGTAGCACATGATACGCGGGCATCCACATGCTCCTTCAGCCTCCTGAGAGCTGTCCTCCTTGAAGTTGCCTCAATTAATAGCGTATTAGGTGGGCCCTCAAATACCTTATGGTTGTAATCTTGGAAACACAGGGAACATTGTTGCTCTCTGGGTTGTCTTACCATTATAGGTGGAGGATTTGGCAGAAGGAAGAGGTTAAAGCTTTTGTAGCTTCACTCTGCCTTGGTAAAGAGAGTCAGGGTCTCTTGGGAGGAAGAGCAGAGAGGAAGGAATATAGATTTTATACCCCTTGATATTTGAAAGATAGTGATAATGCGTTTGGATGCTATGTGTTGGAAGGTCACTGGGTAAATGGGAAGGATTCCATTGTGTTGCATCTGCAGAAAATAATGTCATTTATTACTCAAGGGCTTGCACCCAGAGACAGATCATGGCATTGTAGGAACATGTCTCGCTGCATCCTCACAGTCCTGTGCTGGCACACGGGTGGCTTTTCAGTATCATCTTAGGGAGCTTGAACTGAATCAGGGTGTCTGCTCTAGGACTTGGCCCCTTTCTCTCCGCTCCTTCTTTCCCTCCACCATCCTCTGGTGTCCTCTCCCTCCCAATTAATTTGTTTTTAAGATGATTGTGCTATTGTGTGCATTAATACACCCATAGCCTGTTTTGTTTTTCTCTTGGACTGAAAGTGCAAAGCAAATCTGTTTATGGTTTTGGTGAGCTAATTCTTCCCCACCCTAGATTTTTAAATAGACTCTTTCTTTACTGAGCTTGCAGAGCTTGCAGGATATATTGAAGTAATGGGAAAAATATGTTGTGTGTTAACCTTCCTTTTTTGTAAAACTCTGTTTACGACACCCCGTTCCTAGCAGTGCATTTGGGAAGTGCATATCTGGGTGCTGTAGAAGACTTTGAAATAGGAAAATGAGCATTTAATGCATTCAGGAAGGAAAAGCTTTGAGTGCTCAACTTCTAGCGCTTGGATTGTGGAGCAAAATCTAGTGAGCTGTGCTTAGTTGTCCCTTCAGTTATTTAACTCCTCCTGCAAATCCCAGTTCTCACGCTTGGACGTTCCATGGGCTGCCTGTTGCCTTCCAGCGGGCTCCTCCAAAGCAGCCATTGTCTTGGACCTTACAGATGAAGGTAAGAACAGTGAGGAATGCTCTTGGCCTGTAAATAGTCCATTGGATTAAGGGCTTGGTATGTCCCTGGTGTGTCAGAAATGTTATTTTTACCTCTTGATTTCATCATTCCTACAAATTGATCTCAGACCTGTTTAGGTTAACAACCTTTTCCACATCCCTGCAGGGGTTTGCAGAGCGTGGTCCTGCGCTGTGTACTGCATTTTCACCAGGGTGATTTGGCTGCTGCGGAGGCAGAGCTCAGCTCTGCTGTGGGAGCACTAGAAAAGCGCCGGGGACCCTGGTGTCCATGATGTCTGCTGGCTTTGCTCCCAGCTCCTTGTGCAGGAGCTCTCCTACACTCTGCCCACCCCACTGCTTCACCTTCTCACCTCAAAACCTGCTTATTGTTTATTTCTGCTGTAAAACTATGACCTGCTTGTGACTGGCCATGGGGTGGGAGCTCTGCATGAAAGTGGCGGTTATGTATGTAAATGCAGTTCTCCAGCCTGAGCTTTGTAGGGCAGATGTTGGCTTGGCTGGGGCCTCTGGGTACTCCTGTAACATAAATAAGCAGGAGTAGGATTTCAAAGCACACAAATTTTTGACATAGTTGATGTCACACCTCTTCAGCCCTGTGTTTAGAGCCTGTGGATCTGGAGGCCCACGGCTGCTAGTTTGGTCTTGTTGCTAATAATCTACTGGAGGTGCTTCTGCTGAGCTGGGTCTTGCAGAGGCCTGAGGGGTTCATCCTGATCAGATGGCGTGATTGTACTGAAGACAAGAGCCATGGCATGAAAAGCGTGTGGTGCTTTCACAAAACCGGGTGCTCTGTATGAAATCTCTGGTCCCAGCTACAGCATTGAATGTGCTCCTCGCCGAGGCTTATGGGCAGGTGTTGTGGAGTGACAGCGGAGTCTTCTGGTGAGTAGCCTTAAAGCATAAAAAGGGCTAGGGCAGCGTTATCATGCTCATAGAGCTGTGATCAGCTATTCCACCAAGCAGCTGCCTCTACCAGTAAAGGAGAGATGGGGAAAAGATATATTAAATTTATCCTCCACCCTGAGACAGAAGTTATTCCTGAGAGACAAGTGTTCACCTGCAAATCTGCAGCAGAGCCCAAAGTAGAGAATTCCCCACTCAAAGGCTTTGCAAAGCAGAATTGTCCGTTATCCCTTTAATTTGATAGGGCCTGGGGCTGTTTTTTGTGTAACAGAGTCTTAGTGGAGGAAAAGTTTTCTATTTTTCTTCTCTCTTCCCATTGAACTGTTGGAGTTTGGTGCTCCCTAGAAAGGTGATGGGTGAGGGTCAGCACCAATAACGCTCATTGTTCACCAAGCAGGTGGCCATAGCCCTGCATATGGAACTGTGAAGTTGTTCTGGGATCTGACTGCAGTGGTCTACCTCTGTTTTCATTTTCCTATCTCCCCAGTCAGTCTGTGTAACTAAGTTTTCCCACCTTGCAGCTCAGATGCTATTTTCCTCACACCCTTCCATCTTGTCCACTCATCCTTTCCTACTCTTGTTTCTTACTGACGTATCTGCTCAGGACATGTATATGATATCAGTGTGACAAATTAAATTGCTTGTACATAGAAAGATGAGGCCACTGGATGCTTAAATGCTGCATAAACTTTTTGGCTAAACTCACACTGTTTTGACTCCCTCCGCTGTGCAGCTCACATTGTGTCACGTGAAAAAAATTCCATCCTGCATGGCCCTTTCCAAACCTATTGCCCAACACTTCCACTATTGGTAATCAACTGAGAATTATCTGAGCGCTGTAGATATCCATGGACATGGTTTGATTATCTGCTGTATGAAAAATTGCATCTGTTTATTGGAAAGATTTGGGGTTTGCTGTTCCTGTTTGCCAGTTGCAAGAGCTTCTGCCCGTGCTGAAGTCACTTTGGGGCATGGGGGGATGCTGCAGCCCAGGCTCTGCTGCTCCTCTTGGC
>JAVSBS010023372.1:0-47546 GCA_033124195.1 Coracias cyanogaster
CTGACAAATGTTAACAATGGGTATTTGCATAAGAAAGGCTCATGATTTATATTTTGATTTTCAATATATAGTCAAGATAAGTCTAACCAGAGATCATTTTGGTAAGATAAACATTTATCCCATTTTTCTTTTGACAAGCTGAAAAATGCAAAAGTTCAGAATATATTAAAAGAGAGGATGCAGCATTCCCCCACTAAATTTATAGACTACATTATCAGAGCTGGCCTTCACTCCCCTCTTCCTCTTTTCCATGCAGAAAATCTGTAGAGCAAGAACCTTGTGCTCTTTTTTTTTCAGTAAAATTCTCAGCACTTGGTGCTGGTGTCAGAATAATTTATCATACTACATTTGTATATGGTTATGCATGCAGAACTATTTGTACCAGAAAATAACAATATGGACATGCATAGAAACCGTGCATATGCTTTTGAGTGATTGTCTGGCTAATGATGGCAGAAATACAGCCTATGTGTTCAGTATTGTCTCCTTGGAAATAATAAATATCTTAGCACTCAAAGCCCTTTATGTGACAGTGGTATTATATTACTGGTACCATAAACCCTAAGAACAGATCAGAACCCAGAAGAAAAGAACACATTACTGGCAGGGTGATTATTTTTTTTTCCTCCAACCTTTTCCCTGAAAAAAACAATTCTGCAAGTCTTTTCTACCTATTTTAAGAGATGCTCTCAGCAGATAAGATGAGCACAGTATATATGTCCCTCTCCAAATTACCCCTCATCTTCCTCACTAATCATACCCGAGGTTCACCTGGCTGGTCAGGCTCAGCATTCATTCTGCATGGCTTACTGAAGCTGGAAACCACAGCTTCATTGCTCCTTACAGTGTTTTTTAGCTGCTGCAGCATTTTTCCTGTGCCCACATCCTCTACCTGTGGGGCTTTTGCTAGCAATTATGATTTACACCGCTCTGTTGCACAGCATTTTTAACTGTGGGATTTTGCCCTACCTCATTCCAAATGCTCAATTCCTACCTTCATCAGTTATAACCAGTGTGCTGGCATTTCACCCAGCTCTTCATCTGACAGCCAAACTACTTAGTCACTTGAGCTGGTGCACAATGCTCCCTGAACCCGCACTGTCTTTAGGATATAAACAGCCATTCATGGGAGCATCCCTTATTTCTTCTCTCACCATTATCCATGCACCCCAGTGTGAAGTCGATACTTGAGTACTTGAGTCGTGTTCCCTTGCATATGGTGTTACAAATACACTCTCTGTCACCTCCCCCATGTGCCACAGTGGTTGTATTGAGGTTGCCTAGTAGAGCATGCCCCAGCAAGTCTCAGGGGACATGCATGATATCTGTTGGAATACGCTGTGGCTCCCATCCAGACTGCGTGCTCCAGCTCCTTGGCACAGTAGAGAATGGGAAGGAATGGTGCATGGTCTGGTGATGCCCCAACATGGAGTCTGGACATGGCTGTGGCATGCACCCAAGCACAGATGCTGGGAAACTCTCCTGGGTTCAGCACGCCATTGGACAAAGGCTGTCATTGCATTTCATAGCTACTCTGCTTGAATATGCAAGACACTGAAGATTATTAAATGCCTCTGAAATACGTGCCACCAAGCATAGCATGCCTTACTGGCTGCCAGGACAAACAAAACCAAGTCATTACATTAACATCTATATCCCCCAAGACTGTCAGACATTGGCAAGGGGTGGTGCTGAGGAAGAGGAGGAGGGGCAGAGATGCAGACAGGAGGGAGAGGAGAAGTCTTTCCTTACATACAGAAATAAAAGTAAAGTCTGAACCAGAGCTCATGATGTTGTCCTTTTTGTGACCTTCTCCCGCCCGTGCTTACCAAGAGCATTGTGGAAATCACTCCAATTACTACACACTTGAGTAGAAGGTTTTCACTGGCACATAAGCTCACATGTGCTGAAGATGCCAGAGTCACAGCTTTCCAGACTAATGTAGTTCTCAAATGTGCACATCACTGCTGATAAGGGGATGAGCTGTGGGGTAGGAAAAACACAGGCTCTCACAACGCAGTTTTTCAGCCTCAAAAAATGCAGTCTGTCTGTGGGGTACACTCCAGTAGCTCAAGTGTCTGGGTAGCTCTTTCCACTCCCCTTTCTTGCTGTGACTTTGAACACTTTAACTTGCTCTTGAATGATTCTCCTCTCCCTTCCCCTGCCATCCAAGAACAATCCACCAGTACCCTGTTGTTTTACAGTGCCCACCAGGCTTTGGCTGCATCACAAACCAGAACAACAGCTGTTGCCTACTCTCACTCTCTTGCCAAGCAACACCTTTTGCTTTCCTTTGGTAGAGCATCTGCAAGCTTGAGGACCCCCCTGCAAGCTGCCTAAGTGTAAAGTGCTGTGGGCCCCGGAGATGCGTGACCCTGCAGAGCAGCTGACATCCTGCTCTGTAGCTGCTCTAACTACTGTGGAGGTGGGTGGATTCCTATGGGACTCTCTGAAAGGTTGACAACTAACATGGGAAGAGATAAGGGATCAAATTAAGTTCTTAAGTGGACTGTTAAATTAGTTGGGTTACAACACAGGAGAAAAGAAAGCCAAAGGCAAACAAAAAATAACCTTAGGCTTGATGTTCCAGTATGGACAAAGATATTTGGAAAATCTGCAAGGTGCAAACATATGAGAGAGTGTGAGGTCTCATACCAACCTTCTAGATCCCCCTTAATGTCTCCTTACACTTACTGTTTGGCTACACAGCAGAAAAGAAAAAATAATTTTTAAAAGTCTGTTTAGTGGGATTTTTTTTTTTCTGTTAAAATAACTATTATTAATGCTGGGAAATTTAGTAATATGAGGACTTTATTCTCAAGCAGAGGCACCTTTGAAAGAAAAACTCATTTATGAAGGCAGGATGACATTCAGTAAAAAACTATCAGATACAGATAATCCTTCCAGAAACTATAGCTGGCTATTACTTTACCATTTAGGAGAAATGCAGAGTTGGCAAACTAAAAATTGATGATGCTTTTATATAGGTAGCTGTGAACAAGTAACATCTTGGAAGCTGTAGAAAATTCCTGCTATATTCTATGCAAGTAAATTTCTAAAAGACCAGCTGCAGACACTTACTTTTTGGAAACTCAGAAACAAGGGACAGATCCAACCCATTCAGTTTTAGTATCTCATAGGAGTCCATCAGAGAGCTGAATATCTGCTTCTGTCCTACTGGTGGTGTGAGGGGCAGTCCAACAGTGGAGCCCAGGGTGACCTCCTTCTTCAGTCAGGCTCTGCAGGGAAGTGTTACAAGTCAGGTCAGATCCACACCAGGTCCAAGGCTGCAAAGACTTACTGAGTCTTGGCAAAGGTAGTGAATGCAACAGCTCCACTGAAAGCAACCAGCTGTCCTCCAGGTGAGTATCCCACATAACCTGAGCAAGTGCAGCAAGATTTAGCCAAGCAGGAACATCAATATTAAATCTTATTTACGTAAATATTACATACTACTTGCATCAAACTTTGCAACAACAAGCCTGGGGTTATTATAACCTCTCCCTGTGCAGTATACACCCTGTAATAAATTTAGAAAAAAATCATTTTAATACAGTAAAATATGAACAGCCTAGTCCTTCCTCCAGGAGGTACTTCACATGTCAGAGCACTTCACATACTTGCTACCAACAAGCACAGATCCTTTTATACAAGAAAAATACTTTGTCAGTAAAAAAAGCAACAGGCAGCAGCTACAGACACTATTATTTTAAAGTATTTAAATAACAGCGATTCTAGAGTCACCTTTTGAAAGGCAAAATAAATAAAACCTTACTGCAAAGCCAACATAGCAAAGCATTGTGGGCTTTCCTACTTGCAACATGAGAGCAAGATTTGAGTAATTTTGGAGCTCTGGAAAAGGAAGTGGCTGATAGATACAAAAGGCCACCAGAAAAAAAATGAAGGTAGGTAGTGCATGAACTAGCCATAGACGGAAGATGTTGGGATTTATTTGACAATCCTTTCTACAACACCCCAGCAATCTGATAAGTGGTTGGGACTTTCCTCTGGAAAAAAAAGGAGTTGAGTATGACTTATTTTTTAAGGATGACGTGGAACTAAATCTCTTTTCCTCGATAATGCCAAAAGCTCTGTTATGAAAAAAAAATCAGAAAAGCAGCAGCTATCTGTGCATTGCTGCAGAGAGAGACTCACGCACTCACTCATTCACTGATTTAAAAACTCTAAACTTGTTTTCGTAAGGATCCTGCAGGGATTAGTCTGTATGTTGTAGGAAAGGTGGTCACACTTTTTCTTGGAAACCAACTGGTCAGCTATCCTTTTATGGCTACAGCTGCAGCAAGAGGAACAACGCACTGTGGCCAAATATGGAGCCAGGCAGAAGTTGCTGAAGCCATTTCTTTCGTTGGAACCAAGCCACTGATTCTGCTTTTTTTATTGCATGTGGTGTTCAGCTAGTCCACATGTAATAAAGGCATCGAGATGCAGGAACATCCATGCCTTCCCTTCAAAAGATTTCCACTGAAAGTACTGCACAGCCTAATTAAATAATAACATTTGCAACAAGAATGATAACGCAAAAATTAGAGTGGCATTTCAGCTTACGTCACGTCCCTCCTTGACAAGCAGCCCAAAGTAGGTGACAGTATGCTGAACATCACGCTGCGCTGGAAGACCTGATGTGCTCAGAAAAATAAAAGCCATCCTCGATTTGTGCTGCAGTGGAGGAAACAGGCAGGGAGCTCTCCCAGGAGTCCCTGGACAAAGCACTCCATCATCTGGAACCTGCGCAGTGGTGTGCTGAGCCGCCTGCCTGCCTTCCAAAGGTGAGAGCACCTGGCAGCATGTGTATTTAATGGCAACAGCACTGCTGAGACATAAATGCAAAGCAGGGCTGCTCAGACACTCACAAATCACCATCGAGACATCGTTTGTTTGGCTCCTGTGCGGCTCAGTATCAGGCCCTGGCTGGAGGCTGAGCACTGGGGTTCAGCTGGGGCAATGAAGGGGTATGTGGCACTGACAGGCAGCAGGTACATAAGGGGATTACGGGAAACACACTCGGCCATGCTTGCCAGGGACACTGGGGAAACCATTCAACAGTGAATTATATGACGCCCTGGAAGCAAAATGCAGTGACTAAAAGCAGTCAGGTTCATCCAGAGATAACCTGGCCTATAGGTGTAACACCTATCACCATTCCTTCACTTCTATAATCTGCCCTAGAAAGGAAATTAAAAACAAACAAGGAGACACAATAGCAATATCTCTTCATCAAACATGGACAAGCAAGTGAGAGCAAGAGGCCACAAATTCACAGTTGTTTTTCCCTGGCCCTGCTTCTCACAGACATCGTTCTGTCCCTCTCCACCCCTACCTTTGCTCTGCCTTGTGCTGGCACAAGCATTTGTTCAGCTCTGCAGTGAGTCGGACTGGGGGGAACTAATCCAGGCTGAAACTAATCTAGCAAAAATGAATTACAGCATAGGGGCAGGAATGTAAGGCCAGGGGAGCGGGAAGGGCCAGATCAGCTCCCTCAGCAGCAGTAACCCTGGGGGTCATCTTGAACCAGCTGCAAACCATGGTGTTAGTCTGTACCTGTGAGTGCAGTTGCTATCATAGCAGGAAAAATAGTTCATGTGGCCACAGGCACACGGAGACTTTAAACTCAGCGGCTCAGATGCTTGCTAGCAGTAGGGACAAGAAAGCACAGAGCTCAGCACATGCAGCAGAGCCTGCTTGACAAGGTGGGTAAATATTCAAGCAGTTAGCTCTGTGCTGATGCAGCTACACAGTTAGCCGAGATTTAATGCCAGCTCTAGTGCATTTGCATCCATCATAGTCGCCACAGAGAATTAAGCACTGCAAGTACAGGTCAAGAACTAGAGCCGGTCCTGTTTCTTCAAATTCAAATTGATGTTCCAAATGCAAAAAAGCAGCAGGAATTTTAACATTGTTCTTTTCCACTTCTGCCATTTGTAAATAGCTTTTAAGAATATCGAAAGGAGCACTGCCTCCCCAAAATCAGTCACAAGAAATGACTTCCTTGTATTAGCCTTTGATGTCCCTCTGCAGGCACCTCTGATTTAAAACAGCATTCATTTGTGGTATAACCATGTTGCCTACCAAATGATTACAGCAGAAATGAGTTAGACCCACCCATAATTAAACATTGCAGTGTCTCCTTCACTCCGCAGCCTCCCTGCTTGTGCCCAGCTCAGCTCTAAGCCACTGCATTGCTTTCACCAAACCCAGGGCTGAACTGGGAGAAACCAGAGTGAACTGGGGGCTGTTAATGAGCGCTGACTCGCAATGGTTTCTCAGGAGCCAATTACATTGTCAAGGCAGATCCAAGCACAGAGCTCTTCAGCCACTGGAATGCACTATCCCTCGTCTTGACGTGCTTCCTTTACCCAGGAGAGCCAGGGGGAACTGGCATCAAGCTGGGCTGGCTCCATACCTGCTGAAAATGCCCCGAAGTTAATACTCAGTTGCTGTGATAGGGTGCATTTAAGACCCCTGTGTGCTTCTCTAGCAGTTCAAGGTGACCTCCACGAGGAAGGTCACTGCAGTAAACTTCATCCTTGACAAACGACTGGGGGAAGAGAAAAAAAAGAAGGAAGGAAGAAAGAAAGAGAATTAGAAAAATGAATTTTCTGGCAATTGGTTTGCAACATAGTGTAAGTAAATGATAGTTAATCCTGAACTAAATGCCACAGAGTAGACAGGAATAAAAAGAGTGAGAAAGGCAGACAAACACACACACATGCACATGCAAAGCTTTGCAGTTAACTCAGAAGTGCATGAGGCTCTATATACACTATGGAAGTAACAAGCACTTATGCCATGCCAGGGGTGGGTGCCGTGTTCCTGATATCTGAGAGGACAGTTCAGTTCTGCTATCAATTACGCCACCAGAAACTTCAAGTAACTCCCTTTACACCCATGAAAATGAGATCAAAACCAGGCCCAAGGTCCCTGCTCCACAAAGCCTGCTGTGTACTGTTGACAGTTAAAATGATGAGCAAAGGCATCAAACCTCAGGGAAAGAGAGAAAAATAAAGGTGACCAAACAGCAGGAAAAGAGGGTGGGGGAGAAGAAACACTCTTAGGAAAGCAATTATAGCTTCCCTTTCATGTTTCTTTCTTCATGTTTAGTGGAGACCAAGGGTGTTTTGCTTTTAAAAGCCAGGTGTGACAGTAGGAATGGAGAGAATCTGAGTTAAGATTAATGGGAGTTTCAGAGACAAAAGGCATTAACTGACTTTCCTCTAAAAGCTTTTGATGATATTCAGGCCAGGCTAGTCTCCTGACTTCCCAGGGTTGACACCAGTGTTTGGAAGGCAGGAAAGCCTGTATGTGCTGTCCTACCCTGTCACACACCCTGTCCTACCCACTTTTAGTAAAAGAGCACACAAAGATGCTACAGAAAGGCAGCTGGCAATCTGCTAATACAGAAAACATAAAGCCAGGGGTTGATCTGTACTTCCATTTCAAATTGGGCAGCCTCCTTCAGCAGGTAGGAACTTTCCTAACCCCAAACAGCAGAGCTCTGCTCTGCCTATTGATAAAAATCAAGCAGTTCATGCGCAGCAATGGCTCAGATACACAAAGAAAAATTGGTGCAAAATTCACCTAGCATATGCACACATACACATATTTGCACGCATGCCTGCATGCGAGTGCATGTGTTCAAATTTAATTTTGGGCAATAAACCTTAAGACTTCAGGCTGAACAGTAAAATAGCCAAAATTAGAAGCTGCCGATCACTGGCACTAACTTAGAAATGCAAAATATGCCTAATAATGTAACTCCTGGCTTATGGTGCTGGGGCTTCACGGGCTATCAGAAGTCATGCAGGAATGGGCCAGAAATCCTCTGAAATTAGTAGGGAGGGGAGCCAGTGGGAAGGCAGCCATTTGCTTCTGATGGCAGTAGGGACACTCTCCTTCCAGTTTTTTGGAAAACCACAAACTCACCCATGAGGGCTCTTTGCAAAGTGGCACTGAATAAATGCAAACACATTTTACCTTTCTGCACTACATAAATCAGCAGGAAGACGAAAAGCCCGGCTCCCTGGCTGCCCTGCTGCTTGCTGGGCGCTGCCCAGGGCTGACCCAGCCCGGGTGGCATTGCCCCCCAGGAGGGGCACTCCTCCAGAGTGCTGGGACCTGGCAAAACGTTTCCACCACACGGTGCTTTTGGAGGTGCAGTTGAAGAAAAATGAAGGCTCTCAGTCAGAACTGAGACTGCTGCATAAGGAGGGCCGCAGAATTCAGCATTGCTTTACCAATATGCTGACTAATAGCCTTGATTAAAATCCTACGGCACTTCTTGTAGCACACAGGAGCATTAATTCCAGTTCAGTTAATTACCTGTGCCTAAAGAAATGCCACTTGCAGCTTTACCCAGGCCTGAAATTCTTTACCTCTTGGCTTTAAAAATGGTGCCGTATACAAACTCACAGCTGCCCCATCACCTTGGCATCCACAGTCCTCTCTGCCCCTTCCCACTTCACTTGGGAGGTAGGGCGATGCCGGTACAGTGACTCTAGATCCACAGATGAAAGCTGTGATGCAAGGGCAAAAGATAGGCGCTGCCTCCATGACCTGATTTTGTCCTTTTCCATTTATCAGATGTTGGGTTTTGTAGCTTACGGTTGTTAGGGCTTCTTTTGTAAGCACTGCATTTTTAAATGGGAACTCTCGACTGCGCTGCAGTGGCAGCTGCCATTTTGCATTCATGTGCAGAGAGCAAGCCAGCGAAGGAGCTCTGAAGAAGAACTCACATTACTTCTTTTTTTCTCCTTGTTTTGCTGCTGCATTTAAATACAAAATAAAGGTCATCCTGACTGAAAGGATAGAATTGCTCTATGGAAGCATATAATGAATATGCTGGATGTAAAAAGGGCAAACATCCTTTAAGCAAAGCCACAATTCAAATTATATTAAAAAAAGAGAAAAGCTTTTTCACTCTCAGACAGTTTCTTTTTGTGAGTAGTGTGGGTCAAGGCTTGAGGAATTACAAACACATATGAGCTGCCACAATTGCAGCAGAGGAAATACTTCCACTGCCTGGGAGCTGCTTTCCCCTCTGCATATCACTAGTCATGAAGTGGAGAATTTTAGGAAATGATAGAGCTGTAAAACTTGGAGAAAAAACAATTACTTTTGCATGTCGTTTGACCTGCTTTATATGCTGCTCAAACCTAAAGCAATTAAGCATCGCCAGTATCTCTATAAGGCTTTTTCCTGTGAGGCTTATCCCTATTTGAAGGCTATGGCACTTACAGAAAGAAAATTAAACACAGCAAAAGGGAAGCCAGTGGCAGAAAGATTCTGAGCTCTCCTGAATCCCAGCCTAGTGCCTATTGCCCCCATGGTACAGACAACATATAAGGTGACCCCAAGACATCATTTGGCCATTTCATGTTTTCTGCCAGGTGAGCTCTGAAGGAGGAGAGTGCAGCCCTCTCACACAAAGGGGCACGATTCTGCTTCTCTGATGAGTGAATGAAACCGTGCTGCCTTCTTCCTGCAGCTCTACTTTGTGTTGCCATGCACAGAAAATGACGACCTTATCTGGTGAGATACAGCCCAAACCTATACCATAAACTCAGCAAAGCTCTGTTGGCAAAAAGCGGGGCTTGCAACATCTGAGCTGTTTGCAGTGTCGTTTCCTTTCCAGCCTTCCCCATCTCATTCCCTCCAAAGACATTCCCAACTAAGCAGCAATTGCTTGTTAGGAATGAGAAAATGTTGGTGTGACAAGAATTGTGGAAATTGTAGCTCCATTGGGTGCAAACATGACAACAAGTCATTGTAGGCCAGGGGCCGCTTATAGGTTGCAAAAAATATTTACAAACCTGGTGTATTGTGTGCTGAGTAGAAAAGCAAACATGCAACTTGATCAGTCCAACCAGGAAATACCCCGGAGTTTGGAGAAACCCATTACAAAACTTGTGAGAACAATCACATCTAAGCATTATTATGCAAAATTGAGTTTTCACTCAACATATTATGACAGCTTTTTCAAAAGGAGATGTGCAAAGACAGGGAAAGGAAGGCAATTAAAACAAATGGGAGTTTCAGATCATAATAACAGGCATGCAGGAGAAAGATAAACCCCAACTGCGAAGAGGTTTTGAAGAACAGTAATCATAACAGTTCAAGTCCCATCTCTACTACCACTCTGGGGGCAAATCACTTAAATCTGTCTTATCAGCTGCATATAATGTACCACTTTTTCTCTATTGGTGTATTCTGAGGATCAGTGCTTGTTAGATCCATTTTCCATAGATACGGTGCAGTATCTATACACTCTGAATATAATCCAATTAATACAATCATGCGTACACATAGCAAATGATTGGAAATTTCAAAACACACAGACTATGCAGCATTGTCCACCCCAGGCAATCCAAAAAACTAAACTTACACTTCAAGCAGGAACAGCAGTAATTTTACAATCTCAATTTAAAACAAAACAAAAAAAACGTTTGGAAAATCGTCTTGAGGAGATCTTAATTTATGCTCTGCCTTTTGAAACTTTAGGATTCCTATTTTCCAGATTTTCATACAGCCAGGAGGATTAACAGATGCAGCCAGAATCTGAGACTGAGAACTATGTCAGGAATTTGAAATAAATCATTAATCTCCGACAACTCTGGAAAAGGCTGAACTCAAGTGACATCCTCATTTATCTCATTTTAAATACCTGTCACTCCCAGACCCCTGACTGGGTTTGCGCAGACCCAATAATCCGCAGTTCCCTAGTGAAAGTGCTACGTGCAGCGGATGCCAGGCACAAGCAGTGATGTCCAAACCACTCTCAGCAGCAGTGAACCCCTGGCAAGCACCTAGGTCGGGGTTACCAACCACCTCCACACTATGTCTTGCCCTGTCACTGCCTCACTGCAATACTCATTCAGGTAAAGAGGGGGAAAAATGCACAATCGTGTGAATTTCCTAAAACTAATTTTCAGAGGGGAAACAGGAAAAGGTCCCTGCAGATGCTGCCACAAACCAGGATGTCCTCCTGCTGGGGCTCTATCTCCCTATGAACTTTGGACTCCAAATGGGGTTTCTTAGTGCATGGCACCTTCAAGTTAGTTGGTGCTGGCTGCAGGGTAGATGCTCAGCAGGTTGTTCCACCAGCAGCAGTCCTCTCCTTGTGTGCCAGTACTGGCAACTTGGGCAGGGCATTTCTCTGCGCATGGGGGAAACATGACATTTGGAGCAGCCCAGAGAAAAGGTCACTCCTGGAAGCTTTCAGCTTTTGAAGTTTTCAGCTTTTTGCCCTGAGAAGCAGGAGCATGCCACCGGTCAGGCTGTATGCAGGCAGCAAGGAGTCTGCCCTCATGCTGTGGTGCCCCAGCCGGGTGCCAGCTACCAGCTGTACTCAGTGGGGCTATAAAAATGTGCAGCTGCAGAAAATCCACCCCTCTGTGATTTTTATGCCCTCCTTGTGCCAGGGAAGGTTTAGACTGGATATTAGGCAAAATTTCTTTACTGAAAGAGTGGTCAAGCACTGGAACAGGCTCCCCAGGGACCTGGTGGAATCACCATTTCTGGAGGTGTTCAAAAAATGTGTAGATGTGGCACTTCAGGACATGGTCCAGCGGTCACAGTATTGTTGGGTTGATGGTTGGACTTGATGATCTTGGAGGTCTTTTCCAACCTTAATATTCTATGATTATGTTCATCACCCTCTGCTTTGAGACTGATATGTTAATTATGCAGTTCTTATAAGCTCTCCTCCCATCTTCCACCAAGTCAAAATCGAGGTGTATAATAAACAACCAACCAAAAATAGGTAGGAGCAACTGTACGTGCCACTAGCTGGGGAAGCAGCCTTTTCAGCATGGGCGATCTGTTAGCAGCGGTGAGTAGGTATTTCTGGGGGTGTGGAGAATGCACAGCCTGCACTCGGGGTTGCTCACGCCAACACAAAGTATGGTGTTACTACTTCAAGAACAGCTTGGGAGACAGTGCTCCTTTACCTTTATCCCTGCAAATACTACAACCAGGAACATGTTACTCAGCACTTCCTTCAGACTCACTTGATATAAGCAGTGCAAAACACACTTTGTGACACACAGATAAGAATTTTAAGTTTTTCAGCACCCCCTCAAGCCCTTAATTCTGCATGTATCTGAAAGCATGAAGATTCACTCCTCTGCCTTTTTTTCAAACTGCTCTTTTTTTCTTTTTGCTGCCTACAGATTCTCCCAATGTCTCCATTTATCAAAAGCCCTTTTTCCTCTTAAAGGGAGCTTTAGGAGACTACTACTAATGCCGCTATGGAACATGCAGGTTCCTTCACTGCTCCTCCTGCAGCTCCACATTTCTTTTCCCAGGAAGAGACACACCTGCAGAAGTGCATACTAGTCTAAATCGACCCTCCCCATTTTAGCTACAATATCTGCTTTTCTGCTGAAAGCCTCAAGTCTTGGCATCACCTAATTGCAAATGTCCCTGTTTTGATGTAAAACTAAGAATTTTTCTAGCTAATATGACTGTAGATGAATAAAAAAAGACTTTAAACACTTCGAAATGTTTCAAGATTTTTTTTTTTTAATATTTTAAAAAGTTAAACAAATCTCAGGTGACTTGGGCATGACTTCTGAATATCTGTGACCAACAGCAGAGTGGAATAGCTGTCTGCACATCATCTTGGTATCATGGCAAGCGTTCCTGCACGGCCCCATGAGCCAGGGAGCTCAGCATCACGGCAATTACAATGATTAGAACTTTCTTGTGAAATCAAGAACTGAACAGAGGTACAAAGAGATTTAAATAGCATCCGATGAATCATGTGAGAAAGGTAGGGCCAAGATGAGAAACATCCTCTCTCTTCTTGGCTCCCAGCCTAGGGGCTCAATCTTACCATAACAGTCCTTCACAGATTATCTAGCAGCCGAGCATATAAATCTCCTTTTATTTCAAAGCAGTAGGTAATCAATACCCTAAATAAGACAAAAACACGACTCTCTTTGGAAAATTGCCTTCTTGATAGAAGACAGGGAATAAATATTCCTAATAGGTACCTACTTGCTTTTAAATAATAATGGCATAAGCTCAGTAATGTGAGATGCCTCAATTAGAGCCCCATTGTGCTATGAGATGTACAAACAGGTCAAACTGGTTCAAGCTATTCTTGTGATAATTTCCAAAAATAAAGAACAGAACATGGGAAACCATCAAAATGTTGAATGTGAAACCTGCTGTAGTTCTGTCAGACATCTTGAATTGAGAAATCCCCAGGAAAAAAAAAGAAGGAAACTGTTAGGACAAGCAGTCCTTAATTTAAAAAACCAAAAAATTAAAAGCACGGAAAACTGATTTCACATTAATTCTTGTTTCATGGGTTGCGAGGGTGAAAGGTGGCAAAGAAGTATGATCGGTGAGGTAACTCCCTCTTTTGATAATGCACACACACACACGCACTTGCCCTCTTTCTACATACAGTAAAGAAAATCACTTGGCTTTGATTTTCATAAGTAATCAAATGACTCACATCTAGCCATAAATTAACATGATTAAGACTGAAGAGCAATCCACTACTTCAAATTTGCCCACTGGCAGTTGCACACGCAGATATTTTCAGTGTTTTTTTAATATAATTTTGCAAAAACGAAACCGTGTCTCATCCCTCAGCATCTGAGATATGAATGAGAGATGGTTTGTGCCAACAGCCTCCAACATTGTGAGATGGTGTTTCCCAGGTCATTTTAAAAACTGGTTTGAAATATGATGGTGGAATGAATTTCCAAACATCCTTTGATTTAGTTGTTAATTACACAGATACTCTGATCCTCTTTATTTTCTCCGAAGACAGCTTTGCATCCCTGCTCTGTACAGTAAGTCATGTAGAGCCTTCAACACTGCACAGCTATGTACAGCTTTCCACACAGCTCCAAAGATCCTAAAGGTTTAAAATACAGCAGCATTCCAGGGTTCAGCTATTGTTACTATAAGAACTGATGGAAATTGGGAAAACAACTATGCAGAAAACTGGGTTTCTACTTAAGGAATACTTTCTACTAAACTTCTGTTTTCTATTGAAAAATGTCAGTGCATTCAATCCCATAGAGCACAGGTGGTAAACGCTGCTACAGTGAACCTGGGGAACTATTTCCATGTGTTGCTCATGCTCTCACCTTGGGGTCACATCCTGCGTGCCTCACAACCCCATACTGGGTGTTTGTGCGGGATGGGCTGTGTCCCTTTACCACAGGGGAGCAATTGGTTTGACTAGGCTAAAGAGAAGAGTGGAAGCCTGAAGCATCTCTTAACTATAAAACTCACAAAGTGCCCTGGCAGTGTTTCAGAAGCAATATAGTTAGGTGTTAGGGAAAATACTTCATCAAAACCTTACAGGCTTTATAAGGGGAAAAAAGCCCCTCCATTCTCAGGTCCAATTATCATCATGAGAAGCTCAGGTGATAACAGTACCCGTGCCAGGTAAAAAGCAGATAGGAGGACTTGCTCTCTGCCTGTGGGAGTCTCTGATCTAACTATTTCACCACTGTCTGCCAAAGTAATATGCAAAGGTATGGTAAGAAAGATGTAAGCAAATGCTTCCAATTTGTATATCTGAAATATTATTACAAAGTGCTGACTCCTCTATTCCAGTGCCTCTCAGCTGTGTAATTCTATGTAGAAAACAGGGTTAAGGAGTGTCTTAAGGGCCAGGAAAAGACTTTACTTACAGATCTACTGCAGATTTCACATCTAAAGTATGCTTGCTAAAAAAAAAAAGATAAAAATCCAAAGGCATGGTTAGCAGTGCCACTGGAGTAAATGAGTCAAAGGACAGTGTGGAAGAGAAGCATGCACACAAGAGTAAACCAGGAAGGAGCTAAGGTGGCTTGAGCATGAAGGGGTGAAACAGAGGGAGCCATTCAAAGCAGATGGCAATGTGGCTATAGAGAGGGGGATGAAAAAAGCACTGCTGTGGAAGAACAGGGAGATGGGTAAGTGCGGGGTAGAAGATGGTAGCTTGGCCAAAGCTGCTACTGCAGATGGTTTGGAACATGAGAGTAGGAAGAGCTAAAGGTGATCAAGGGGTTTTGGCATGATGGTCAGGCTGGTGGAGAAGCAGGATGGTGAAGTACAGCCCCATGTTTCCAAAGTAGGTACCTCTGTGCAGGTCTCACTGCAAAACCACCTCCAACTTTCCACACCAAGCTCAAGCAACTTTGGCCTTTGTTCAGTCACCATCTGAGCTTCAGTTTACAATGTTGACATTTGGGAAGTTGTATCTGGGTTGTAAGGTCATAGGAGATCATCCCTGTACACTCTCTATTGCTGTAGTCCTTGCAATGTTAGTAGAAATACCACAGCTTTTCCTTTCTCCCAGGGAACGCTAGATGTTGACTTCCATGCCTTGCAATGGCTTTGCAGTCAGAAGGTCCTCTGGGTTATAGGGATCAGATCTACATATCCTCTTCCGCCTGGAAGCAACTTGCCAGGAAAAGCCACGTCCCAGTAGGTCTCCTGCCCAAAGACTAATCCATCACTAGTGCCTGCAACAGACATGAATCACACAGAGGGGTAGTGGAGAAAAGTGCTGCTGGGACTTTCATACAGCAATCACCATAGGTTGGTGGGTGGGAAGTTCAGGAAGAAACTTCTGTGTTCCAGTGTGGAGTTGTGCTGGGAGCACATCCAGCAGCCCTGACCTCAAGCCAAAGAAAGAAAGATACAAACTTGTAGCAGCTTTATTCAACAAGAGGCTCTTAAATCAAGAATTTAAGAGAGCCTCCAGTCTACCCTAGCAATGGGAAGGTCCAACACTGTCATCAGATCTTAAGAGACTGTAGCAAAACAGAAGGTGGTATTTTACAGAGGGATCTCTTAAACCCTGTGTCAATCCAGTTACATAGTTTAAAGGGGGAGAATAAACACAGGCACTTTCAGAGAGGAACAAAATTACACCACCACCATCAAAAACCTCTCCCATGAGTCACCTGGTCCTTTCCCCCTCCCAGTCTTACTCCCTAAGGAAGAAAGTGCTGAGGAGCTCCATCGGAGCAACTAGACTATATCACAGCTTTTTCTTCCATGGCTGAATTCAGGTCACGCCTCCACGATCATTAATCCTGGCTCTTTGCTCTCAGTACACATTTGATCTGGATCAGCCCAGGGCACATAATCACATTTAAGATGAATTAGCTAGAACACATGATACGGAATTTATGTTGGCCTCATGCCAGCTGTGGGAGGACGAACGACACTCAATCCCTCATAAAGCCTGCCAGTAAAAAGTTATCCCAGTGCTGTTTTTGGAACAAATATGAACCGGCAGAGCCACATCGGTCCCCTGGAACCAGCCCTGTGCACAGATGGGTTGCTGTGTTTTTGGTGCAGTTACTCTCGATCAGAGGCAGACTGCTTAAGTCTGACTTAATTATGAAGTCAGGGTAACCAGACTTACTCTTAGTCAAATCACATTTCAGATCTCAGAGAAGAGCTGGCCCACAAGTTTGGTGGATCTACATTTGCCTAGATTGGGTGTAAACAAACATATGGTACCTTCTTAGCTTTGTCTCTTTCCTTGCTGGGTCTGCTTAGGGCATGTCTCATGGTTCTCCAGTACTAGAGCAAGCAAAGCCATGCTCTAACTCCTTCCTCTGCATTTTGGAAATAAATTGCCTTACCATTTTGGGCATATAAAAGAAAACTAGAAGTCCATCTCTTGACACACAAATGACCTTACTGTTGAGTTTCTGCACCATCAAACTAAGTATGGGAGGAGGAGACGGGATGAGAGACATTCTGTCCAGGGCTTACTATTTTATTGTACCAACACAGTCACCATCAGCTGCTACCTCTGCTTGAAAACATGTTCCCAATACATCCACTGTGCATGCCAGTGATAACCATTTTAAAATATCATATATTGTATGACTTTAATTGAGCTCAACAAAGCAGTGAGCTTAAGTATAGAAAACTGGCGAGTGTTCAAAGTCGAGTGTGTATATAGACAGCCAACACAATGTGCTGTTTTCCTGCTAATGTCTGGGTGACAATATCTACACATGCCATTCCAACATGAGCTTGTAACCAAATGTTTTCATATGCAGATCAAAAATAGAAGAAGTTTTCTGAAACAGCCATTGCACAAGTTATCTTTTACTAGATGCAGTTAAATTGTACTCAAATTTCTTGGACTGGATCCCTAACAGATAATTAGGAGGAAAACCGTAAAGTTCTAGAAAATAAAAGCCGTAGGTGCCTCACATGGGTATGCTCACAGAAGTGAGATAGTTTGAGCAGGGCCCTGAACAGCAGTTCTGCCATTCTCCTTGTGGCAATGAAGGGAACAAATGGAAGACAATGGCAGAAACACAACCTGGCTCATCTCCTGTCCTCTTGCTTCAACTTGTCCATTGCCTTAGTTTCCTTTTCACTATTAGGATAAATAATTTCTAAATAAATAAATCATAAATCATTTTATCCTCCATCTTGAATGGCATAATTCTTTTATTTCTAAAGTGTGATAACACTTCATTATTCCTATCAATTGTAAAAGAAAGCTTTTGAGCACCTTGGTAAAACATCTTCTGTTCTAGCCTAGCTGACTCACAAGATAATCTGTTCTACATATATACACTCCTAAGCTTGTAGCACTTAAGTTTTAGATCAGCATAATATTCATTCCTTGCTGTGACTCAGTGGAGGCTGCAAGAGATGGCAGAGGGGAAAAAAAGAAAAGTATTTTTATAGCAGGTTATTTTTATTAGAAAATAGCGTGTTGTATAAAAACAGCCTTATTGAATTGAGGTGTTCAAAGCAATTCATGCAGAGTAAGATTATAGTGAGCAGAGTGCAGGTGAGAAGGTCAGAACTGCAAACTAAATGCAATTTATTCCACTGGTGCAGAAACCTAGGAATGTACTCCAAAGTAATCACAAACACGTGTGATACAAGTATCTCACATGCATAGATGTACATCCCACCACACAAATCTTGAATTGTACTCAAAGGCAGTAACAACCACAAACACAGTAAAAAGTACAGCCTTTTAGTCTCCTCACAAAATCCTATGCAACAGACAACTTTCAGAAGAAGTGATGAGAACAACTACATGGCTAAAAGGACTGCACTCATCAGATATTTAAATAAAGCATTTACTGAGAAAAGTGTGCGGAAAAAAAAGATACATTTGGGTGTGTCCACTTGAATCCATAAGTAAAGCCCAAGACACAAAGGGGATCAGCTTGAAAATAAAGGCCAGGTGGTAGATTAAGCATACATAGGTGAGACAACGATACAGTGCAGTGGATGTAAACAGGTACGGGGATTAAAGCCAACAAAAAGGGGAAGATAAGCCATCTGCAAGCTGCCCAGGGGAAACAATGTATGAGATCATACTGAAATTTTAGCTGTTTGGATGCACAGAATCAAGTGAACCATTTCTGCAGAAAGAATGACCTCACATTCATTAAAGACAGCTCTCACTGTCCTGTTGCTACCTGCTCCAAGCTCATCTCGATTTAACACTGTCCACTATAGATGTGGGCAAGGGAATGTGCAATGAGGGTGTCTCATTAAAAGCAGAGATCATTTGCAGTGCTTTGAAACAGAGGGGATGAGGATGGGGAGAGAGAGAGAAAGAGCAAGAGCAGCACGCAGTTAAGTCACTAAGCCATCTAGTGAAGACTATACTGCTCTTTATGCAAAAACAAATGGTCCACCAGCAACTATTTTGACCAGTGGCTTTAATAAAATGTAGCCAGGCAAAAAACCCCACATTTATATATTGACTCCTCAATATTTACTTGAGATCAAAGCAAATGAAAGTTACACTAACAAAAATTTCTGCTCACCTATGGTTTCCCCTGCTTTAAAAAATAAAGACAAAATAAAAAGACTACAGATGCAAAGATCAACAGTGTAGAAAAAGGCCCAGAGAAACTCAACACATAGTAGGTTTCTTGAAAGAACAATCCCTTTCTCTGAAGAAAATCCATAGTATAGTGCATCAGTCAGAAGCTGGAATTTCCTGCAATTAATCAATTTAATAAAAATGATTTGACAGCCTTCCTTCAAATGCTGCACAGGGCTTGGTTGCATTTCTGTTTCTGGATCTTTTGATCAATCAAGGAAGAAAACTGACTGGCTAGACTTGCTCTACTGAATATGAAAGATGAACTGGGAAGCTCATTTATTTTTGTTGGAGAAAGAAACAAAGACAGACAAACTGACCAACCAGCCAAACCAGGCCACCGGCCAAACCAATTATTTGTGTCTTGCCAGTTATTTCACTACTCTGTTTGTTCCTCTAACAAAACTAAGCAGTCCATTCATACAGTTATTTGCGTAACAATGATGAGGAAATCTAAATTCTTCTGGATTGTTTTCAAACAAATTTTGAACATAATTTTATATTCTGTTAATTTTTGAAAAGAAGGAGTTGGATGCTTTCAAGTCTCCACATTTACTGAAAACTTATTAAACAACCAGAATGAAGCTGACTTGCAAAGGAAAATGTCTTCTCAGCTGATGGAGACATAAAATTTGGCATTTCTGGCTTGTGGATGGAGAGGAAGGTGATTTCCTCTACAAATTATGCTTCAGATGTTCCACTATCCAAACCAGAACTACAAAGTAAGTGTAGGTAGGGGAAGACTGAAGAACAGGACAAGATCCTACCAGACACAACTAGAGGGTTTACACTTGATTTATGGTCTCATAGCCTGAGAACATACCTCACTAGTGCTGCTGCTATAGTAACAAAACCAGACTGGTATGCAGGTTTGTGGTAATAGTATTTGTTGAAAGAATTTTCTCAGTCGCATATTCATGCTTCTGCCTCCTTTTTTTTTGGCATATCTCTAAAGGAGATCAGTGTATGAAAGCAAGAAACGCAAAACTGGAGGGAAAAAACAGTCTGTAAAGGCTTTACAAGAGAAACACACAAAACTCTCCAGTCATTTCCCAGAAAATAGGGACTGAAAAGTTAATAGTTTGGGAACCTCCTAGGCATTTCATCCACCATTTGGGCTGATGACCTGCAGTCACAGTCTTTCCAAACTCTTAGAAACGTTGGCAGCTTTCTAACTGCAGCAGCAGTGAATGGGAACTGAGGGTAAGGGAGCAAGACTTGGGTTATTCAAGGCCAAGTTCATCCTGCAGCACCAGTGACTCAAACCTTTACGTACCTGCTTTTCTTTAAATGCTACAAACAGCTCCCACTCATGCAATGAAATCAAGAGCTAAACTCATGTCACCTGAATACATAAAGTTATCTGTGTGCTTTTGCTCTTGTGTGGACAAAGATTAAATCCAATTAATCATACTGACCCACAGACCAAAAAGACTGTTTGACCCTGATTCAACAAATCCCCTTATCCAGAGAAGATCTCCTGTACTGGATGGCAGTATGTGCACTTCTGATCTGAGATCTTTAAAATACCCTTTAATTATCACAACATTAAGGGTATGGAGGTTAATTTAAAAAGCAAATGAGGACACTCCGTGAAGGTAATTCCAGTTACTCTAACCCGTAAAGGGTATGCAACTCTTTTGCTCTCTGTATCTAAAAGCCAGGGAAAGCGGTTTAGTTAAATGTTATCATGGCCTCTTTAAGAATAGAACATTTAGCACAGACACATCGGAGTATGCTTTTGTTTCTAATAGAACTAAAATGGGACCATTTTAATCTAATATTTCAAAAAGAGCCATGAATTTGGAAATCAGTGAAGAATGGCATGTGCCTTTACTTACATGTTTTATAATACGTTTTCAATGTTTTCTATTACAATATGAGATAATTGATCTGTTCCTTTATTCTTTCATTTCTATTCTTTGTTTCCGCAGAGCCACAAGGAAGAACAAGGCCCGTCCACACCTACTCACACTAATCAGCTTTCTTGGCACCGATGTCTCACCCACAGCGATAAGCTGAGAAATGTGAATCTTCGACTCACTTGAAAAAGAGTAATGGAGACCCATGCAGCTGATCTTTCATTCAGTTCCTCCATAGAGGCCACCAGCCTAAAACTCACCCAGTGTGAAATAATACCTTCCATGGACTATAGAACATGCACATAAGAAGAGAGGAGTAAGAAGTGGCATGGCTTTCTGGAGTAGGAAAAAAAACCTCTGGTCTTGCACAGGGAAAATTCATCACATACAGGACAATTTACCTTCTTCATCAAGAAATACAGTCTCAGCACTGCAGGCTGTTTCTCCAAGGCCAAAAAAAGGTGCCAACAGTGTCCCTGCCATCATAACTACTGCAATTCAAAGAAGTAAGCCATCCACAAACACATGTCTTTGAAGAAAACCCAAGGCACTGCATCTTGGTGCAGGAGATCTGAGCCACTTCTTCAAGCTGCTTCTCCTTAAATAAATAAGGGCAGCTACAAAATTGCTCTATTTTGAGTACATCAGTTTTGGCCTTTGGTTTTCTGGCAAAGCACCAATGTATCCTCTCAGTTATAAAAACTTGTCATGCCTCTGAGACACCAACTGGTTTGGAAAGATGAATATGGTCTAACTGGCCATTAACAGTCAGTCCCCATTAATGAGACTGAGCAAGAATGGTGATAAATGATGGGGTAAGGAAGATACTATACTAAATTACCCTGAGTCTGGCAGAAATATTTAAAGTTAAAAGCGGCACTCTAGCTTCTCTCCCCTAGCCCCGAAAGAGGTCAAGAGCCAAATCAGGAAATTATAGAGCAGTAGGATTAACATCTGGCACAGGAAACCTTCAAGGGATGTGACATGAGAACACCTGGAAAGACAGTTTGATTAAGGACAGCCAGCATATATTTAGACACAGGAGGTCATGCTTAACTAACCTGCTGGATATCTTTGAAGATAATGCTGCCGTGGCAGATAAGAAAAACATGACAGATGCTGTATAGCACACCGAGGTTAGATTTTTCAAACAAAATTTTGACAAGGGCCAGCGTCACAGATGACTAATGGAGACAAACAGCACGTTATGGATCGCAAAGTAAAAGGACTGAAGAGTGGCTGTGAAGCAAGAGATAAAATCAGATATTGTGTGGGAGCCGTATATTGGGAAAAGGGTACTGAGTGGAGGGGTCAGATTTGCAAGGGTTATCCTATCCCACTTGCCCCAAGTTTCCGTGTCAGCATCTTCCAGACAAAAATGTTCTCATGACCTACACTACCTTTGATTAGGGCTCTTATATTACAGCAGTGATGAACAATGGCCTTTAGAGTCGCTTTTGGTTCACAGTACCGAGTTTGTACTTGTTTACTGATGTCAATACAGAAACACTGAAAAGAATACCTTCACATGGTGTTCTGGCTCTCATGTTAGGAAATAAATCTAGGCTGAGCGCAGTCAATGCAGAGGAATTTGGTTCACTCAGCAAATGTAGCTCAACACAAAAAGCACAAAATAAATTGATCCCTGAGAAAGGAATCAGGAAAAGCTGTATATGCTAAGTACCATAACGACATGTCACTTTATAGAGGTAAAGGATTTTAAGGGTTGTAGTGGAAAAACCATAATTAAAGCCACCAATATATGGCAGAACATCAGATCAAAAAAGATAAATGGGATACAAACGTATGTTAGTAGAGATACAGCAATAACAACTAGAAACCAATGGCCTTTCCTGGAGATGAAGGCTTAACAGATGCTCTGTATTAGTCACTGTATAACAAAGAGAATATTATTGCCTTAGAGGGTGCAAGAGCAGGGCAACAAAAAGTGAAACCAGATCTTGGCTCTTACCAGGCCCTAAATTATTATGTGGGTGAAATGAGAGCATGTTACGTTTATTCTCATTGGAAAAGAGAATACTTTGAAGTGACCTAGTAGAAGATTTTCAAAATCATGCAAGGGGGTGATCAAGGTAACTTCTACCAAGCTAGGGTGGAAGAGCTGGGGGGAAGAAAGGGAAGGGATGCCAAAACAGCCTGCAAACATTTGAAATAAAACAACTGGGAGTAAACAGAGAAGCTGTCAGGCAGAACTGCTTCAGCTGAAGGGTAAGAAACACGTGGAACAAGTTACCAGGAGGGGCAGCAGAAACAAAGGCTGTACACGAGCTCAAAAGACACCTGGACTTATTTCAAGAGAAGAGAAGGATATGGGGATTTTTGTGAAAACCAGAATGTTGGGATTAAGAGGCAGTGTATACCAGCAGGTATGCCAAGACACATCAGGGTGGCTAAAACTGTGCATAATGTCACACACTATAAAGCAAAATTCCCCATGTTGCTGCCACACCTTTACCCTGGAGCCATGGTTAAGAGAAATATCTCTGCATATAAACCTTTGCTCCTGCAGCTTCTTTTGGCCAAACCATTTAAATCAAGAAGAGCTCTTCTGCCAAATACCTCAAGGCTACAAATAGCTCAAAGATGTAACTAAGGCAAAATCTAGCTGCAGCAGTCTTACCAGCAATGACCTCCTCCAGGACAGGCCACGCCTGATGCTGCATTTGCTGCGCAGCCCCCTGAAATACCAGCTGAGGTGCAGGAGAAAAGCAGCAACCAGAAAAACCTTGTGCTCACTTTTCAGGGGAAACTGTCCAGGTTCTCAGCCTTTCAAGCCCTGAAATGGTCAGAAGCTTTAAAAGGCAGGTTTCCTGCAACCCCAAAATTGCCACAAGCCTGGGTTGTCACAGAGATAGACAAAGCCACGTAATGGCGGGGGCTGAACAACTTTGTGTTGGGCATCAGCCCAGAGTAACTTCTCTGCAATACCCACAGCTATGTGATCCAGTTTGGACCAGAATCATGCTAAGGTAAGCAGGCTAATTAAAGTGGGTAAATAAGGACCTTAACTCCTCCTTATTTTAGAATAGCCACCCCAGAATTAGCTTCAGTTTTTGTTAAAAGAAAAAAAATAGTGGTCCCTGGTTTAGAAATTTACACCTACCAGTTTAGCTTCAAGCTATTTCTTGTGTGTGAGATATAGTGTGCAGAAATTAGGTGACTGGGAAATGTTTGCATGTTTCTAATACAGAATTCACCACTATGGAAATACTTTTTACCACTTATATTTTTATATTTGCTGTTAGTTATGGAAACATGTAAACCTGAGATTGAAATGGGTTTTCTCTTCTGATATTTTTTCTGTTACCTGACATCCTGGTTTCTTAAGCAATAATCATTAGTTCTTATCATTTGTTTCATTTTAATTTGTTCTTTTAAAAAAGCAAAGATCAGAGTTGTTCAGAAAAGTATAAATAGCAACATGAGTATCACAACTACATACAAGAGGAAGAATAAAGTAGATGAAGAATCTGTCCTGTCAAACGTGAGCATCCTGTCCTAGCTACAATGATAGTAACAGAGACAGCCTTTAGAAGGCACAAGGAAAAAAATGTATGTTTTTTTTAATATGTATTACTATTCCTTCAGTCACAGCTTAGTCAATGATGCTACTTTCAAATATCTCTTCGATGAGTGTGTTTATCTCCTTCATCAGGTGCTGAATCCAAACAACCACTTATTCGAAAGCCTAAACAAACCCTGCAAACCAGAGTTGTATCCCCCACCTTGCTTTTCTCAGGGTGTACGCTGTATTTCTCACCAAGAGACCTGCTGTATAATTCACGTCAAGTGTAAAAGTTCACCAAGCTTTTCTAGTTTGCAAATCTCAGGCAAAAGATTCCTTCTCCCTCCTGATCACACTTGGCTCCCCAGAAAAGGCCTTTAACTTGCTCCAGTCATCATGCCATCGCTGACAGGGACAACAAAGAGAGACCTCTGGGGAAGGTTAATATTATTAGGTAGGGTATGAAAACAGTTAAAGCTACTTGTGGTAATGACAGACCACATTCTCCACAGGTGTAAGTGGAGCTTTCACCATTTACAGGAATAGGGAACTTGGCTTTTGGAGAGTGCTGTCAACCCTGTCAGCCTCCTTCATGTATGCTCCAGCACTCATTCCAGAAACCTTGGTGAAGACCATCTTTATTTAGAACCATAGCCAAGTCCCTTCCAAACCCATACATTCTCTCATTAGAAAGTTCACATCTAAGTTTTATTACTGATATGACCAGATTAAATACCTATGACTCCAGTTGCCTATGGAAGACAACTGGCATTACTCAGGCCAAAAGACAATCATGAAGGAAACCAAATGATGGGCTTCATCACACATCCTTTTACACAAATGTGTTGCTCTGGAATAAGAAATTTCTAGTAAAAATGTATACTTTGCATTTGTTCCTTGTTTGTGACAAATTTTCATCATGTCCAAGATTTATTTAGGATATATCTTTTGATTGCAAAATCTGGGAGATTAAATACAGTCTTCCTGTTTCAATTATCCACCGATAAATTATCTTGTTAATCATGATGACTATGGTGCACTTTGCACAAGTAGTTGTAGCTTGTGCCTTTCTAGAAGTCATTCTGGAAGAGAAATATGAAGCATATCTCCAATTGAAGCCACCGAGCAAAATGAAGGACATATAACTGACAGATGGACTGACAGAAGCATTGTACAACAGTATGAGAAAGATTAAGTCTAAAACCGCATAGGTGGGTCACCATCACCAGGCTACTCTTAAACTCCTGATAACCTGGAAACCAGAAACAGTTTGCTAAATACTGCTGTGAGACAGGTGCCTGGGATGGAACCTAAACTAATCAGATAATGTCCTCACCACAATTTCCACCAGTAACAACTGCTTCCTTCCAGGTATGTAGAAGTATGAATGCACATACATATACACATAGTTCTAAACTATGAAACTATTTTGAAAAAGAGAAGGAAGGAAGTTTATTGTTCCATATTGACATAGCAACCAGCAGAGAAACACATCGTCTACTCCACATGGCAGGAACACATGGAGCCAACAGGTTGTGAGAGAAATAGGAATAGGCAAGGAGCCTGCTGAAAGGCAGCACGGGGCTAGGAGGCTTCCCTTTCCCACCAGTTTCCATATCATTTCATCCTAGCACAGTGGAGCAGGTTACATGGGGATTTTTTTCCCCTCCAAAGCAGCCTCTACAGCTTTATTATAAAGGAAATCACTTGAGTGAATTAGTATCATCCCAGTGTACAACAGAGCTCCGAGAAGGTGGGAAGAGTTACGGTTATAATGAACTGTCTGCACCAATTTTTTTTGCCTCCCTACAGTAAGTGTCTATAAAAAAGCTCTGACTTCCTTTTAAAGCAAATAAAAATGAAGTACAGAAAAGTGTCTATTATTGCTTAAATGCGTGTGCAGGCTGATAGCCAAGGACAGCAGTGAGAGCAAAAACCTTATCAAAATTTAAAGAAAAAGAAGTTTAAAAACACAAACAAACAAACATATCCCAAGATAGATGCTTAACAGAACCCACTGTAACACAGTATCTGAGTTCCTGTCCTTTCCTACTTCCTTCACTGCTTATTTGGGGCTTGACTGTGCTACGGTCTTGCCAATCTGTCCAAGAGTGTCCCAAGGGATGTACTTCCCCTGCACAGAACTGGGAGAAAAGGTTCAGGAAAAGCAAAGCTGAAGCCATCAAGTCACCCCATTCTCTTGCAAGTCATCAGACAGTGAGGGCAGGGGCAGGCAAGATAGAGCTATTCCCTCTTGCCTTCTCCAGCCTGCCACCCCATGAATTGCCTGGCCACTAGACAGGGAGCAGACACCACGTGTGGTGGTACAACATCCTCCCTCTCTGTCCTACGCATCACAGTGCATGAAGAGCAGAAATGGGAGGCCTAGGGATGCCTCCAGCTGCCAGTGGCCCACTGGGAATTGTGCTTCCTGGAGTGGGAAACAGCCCCTTACCCTAGGGAACTCTCAGGATATACAAGGCAGAAACCTTGTACGACAACTAAGGCACAAGCAGTATAAATAATCAATGTCAATAGAAGAATTGCAAGGGAAACATTCTGTTACAACAAATTGGCACCTATGTCCTTCAGGAAAAGAGCGTGTGAAAAATATCTCCCCTAGTCCTTAAGAGGAGTAACAGAAAATTACATTTAATTTTACTAGAGCAGTAAAACAAGCATGAGTATTCTCTCCCCATTTTCATAGTTAGCATTTTACAGAATGATCAATGCCAGCACATCCCCTTCTCCTGCATGTCCCAAGAGATAGCTTAAGGAACCTTTTAAAATGAACATTTCTTCATTCATGTACAGAAAGCACATTCCAGTGCTGCAGAACAAATGCTATGATGCCAAGAAACGACCACACGGTTCTCCTATTCAGACTGCTTTTTTGAATGGAAAACAGAGTTTTATCCTGAAGTGTCTGCTTTTGGCTGACATTTTTCAATTTTTATAGAAATCCACCAAAGATACTCTGGCATGCAGAAAGTGAAACAGTTCAGTTCTGAGCTAAAAAAAATAGACGTTTTGCATTTGGAAAGGCTGACAGATATTGTTTTTATGTTTTGATCCAAAATAAACTTTCAGCTTTCCTGCAACAAGACATTGTTTGGTCTTGACTCTTGCTTTAAACTAGTTTCCTCCCTTCTTTCTCACCAGAACAGCCCAGGATTATTTGTCTAAATACTTCAGTCTCTTTCCATGACCCATTGCCTAGCCTATGTAGCTCTGACCACACAGGAAAACCATCTCGCTCCCCTCATGAACATGTAGGCTGTGATGCATCACGGGGATGCAGGCCAGCTGGAGAGCCTGGTCAGCAGGCTGGAAGATATGGGAGGGGAGATAAGCCATTACCAGAAAAGACAGCGTGATTCAATAAACTCAAGTAATTGTTCTGGTTTTCCTGATGGAAACTGCTTTTATTCCTTTGGGGGAAAAACGGGGAAACTTTCTTTGCCCTATTCCCTCTCTCCAAATTACATCGTCTCAGCCTAGAAAACAAACGTACTTAGACACCTGATTAGTGGGAGTAAAATACAGGTATTTTCATGCAGCTGGGCTTATACTTTTAAACACAGTTGCAGTGCTCCCCTTTATACACATTACATTGCATTGCACAGTAATGGGTTAGGGAAGAGATTTCCAGATCTCCCTGAGAAACCAATTTAGTCCTGAAGGCAAAGAAGCTGAATGAATTCACATTACCTCAGACTACACTAATTGCATTAAAACCAAGGACCCAGTTAGGAAACAGTAAGACACAATTCAGGCCTTCATGACAAAGCTGCTTCTAGATTTCTCCGCTGTCTGTCCACTTCTGTTGTGTTATTTCGCCTCTACCTGCTCCAAAGGAGACCAGAAGCTGCTGAATGACTGAGAAGGAGGTTAGTCCGGGAAAACAAGAGCCCAGTTCTGCTGCTCAAAGTGACCAAGTGTCCCAAGGAAGTTACAGCTCAGACAGCTCATGCAACGCTTCAGCTGCCATTGGATTCATTCACAGGGAGGCTTGACAAGCCAAAATGACAATGTCTAGAGAACAAGGAAGGCTCAGTCTCCCCCTCCTCCTCTTCCCCAACTTGTGTCAGGCCTGCCTGTTATGTCTAGTGGTGGCAATTAGTTTCAGCAGCTGCAATGCACTCACTCAGGGAGGCAAACACTGTGGGAGCAGCTCTCCCAGCCCTTTAGGACACTATGGCTTGGGATTACATAAATGGGTACGACAGACCCTGCTGGGGAGGAGTGCAGAGAGGTGAACCAGCTTGCCCAGAATCACAGGGTAAATCCACAGCTTGGCCAGACCTAGGACACCAGTCTCCAGCTCCTAATGCCCTGACCACAACAGGACTGTACTCGCAGCAGGAAGAGAGCATGGGGAGGGCAAGGGTTTCATGGGACAGTGCACTCCTTTCCCTCCCAAAGCACATCCCGTCTTCATTAAGGCCGTCTCCCATTCCAGCTCCTAACCCAGCTGCACTGCTAACTCCAGGCTGGCACCATGGGACCTGGGCTCCACCTGGCAGTGGCAATGCTGGCACTGGTGTGCCCTCAGGGAGCTGGGGCAGGTCCCCAGACCACTCTCAGGTAGGTCATCTGGCAGCCACTCCAGGGCTAACACAAAGCCACATTCATCCTTTGTTTCTCTGGTCAGGTCTTCTGACATTTGCTTGAAACCTGGGCTCATTTAGAAGACATTGGGATTTTGGGTGGAGGTGTTTGTCATGCCCTGGACCAGCACTCAGAGCTTCAGCCTTTCACTTCAGACCTCTAGAAAAAAGAGAAATTGGATCTTTCCACCCCTTTGCTTTCCTTGTAAAAGTGCTTTCTAATAACTTTTGCAAAGCCAGCTTTGCCTGCAATGTGCAGGTCTCCTCCCTTGGCCGTTTCAACAGTTGGAGAAGTTACAGCCCTTCACTTGCTCTCCGCTTGGATGCCTGTAACACGCAACAGCCACCAGCCCTCCTGCCCCGCCACCACAAATCTTCGGGGAGAAATGAGCTTGGTAGGAGTGGGGCAGCTGGAGACAAAGCGATGGAGAGACACGCTGTGCTGCCTGTGCCATGGACTGTGAGAAGCAGGTCAAAACCCAGCCGTCGTGCACCACCATCTGTGCCACGCCAAGGAGAGAGACAGACAAGGCATTCAAGGCCAGTGGGTGTAGCCTTCTTAGCAGACCACGACATTGGTGCTCTTTATAGGCTTTATTTCACAACAGCATAAAAGAAGCAGAAGGTGGGGTTAGAAATGAGGACAGAAAAACAGTAAGCCATCTTTTATTTGCACAGGGAAAAACAATGAGAAGGGGAGGAGAGGATCCAGCCTTCCTATCATATATGCCTTAACTCCTCACGGGAACAGAGATGACTTCCCCTAGAAACACCTACCTCTTTCCAATGAATATGCAAGGAGCCCCAGAGGACTGCTTCACTATCTGCCTAAAACAGAGCTGGGTGCATTAATGCCACTCTCACACACTCCTTCAAAGTACACACTATGAAAGACCTTTAGTTGTATTAGTCCTCCTGCAGCAAAGAGTGCAACGTCTCATCATGTGAATGAAGACTGCAGCATAAGGCACATACCTGTGTCGGCTGAAGTAAGGCTGCATGGAAAACGTGTGTTTTCCACATACATTCTTTGCAACCTTAATTGTATTATTTCAGTAAAAACATTTGTATTTTTGTGCTTTCCAGAGTTTTGGGGATTTTGTTTTGTTTTGGGTTTTTTTTATGCATAAGATATTTAATAATAGATGCCAGACAGGAGCCTCAATCTAGTAAATCAACGGATTTTTTTTTTCACCTTATTTCACAGAAAACCCTACCCTTGGGGCTTATAAAAACAGATGAGGCAGAGAAGTCTGGAGAACTGTTTGGTTTTCAGCAGGTCCCTTCACAAGAGGAGAATAGAAAAGCCCTGACAGGCTTCACTTTGAATTTGCATGATCTCATGCAAAGGCTCAAAGCTTAGTTGGAGAGGAGCTGACTTTGCTATTAGGGAGTGGTGACACAGGGCTGAAGTGGTGATACACAGTGAAATTACCAGGTGGAGGAGAAGAATGAGACTTTCCCACAGGCCAGCACTGAATATTAGCAGGCTAGTGTAACAGGGGTTGTTGTGCTGTTCAAATAGCTGAAGGGGCACATGGTGTATGAGGTGAGTATCTTGTACTGTATCTCAATACCTATGTTCCTTTACAAAGCAGTTGCCTGGATGGTTCTCAAGATTTTTTGTTTATTTTGTAGGTTTCCTGGGGTGGCACAAAGGGAACAGTTTACTTGTTTTTAAACATCATGTTTCCTCTCTCTGAGTAAAGCTGGTGATGTTTACAACACTCAGTGCTCTACAGGTATTTAGCAGCTTTATGCAGTGCAACAGGCCAGTGAGTAATTTGCACATTGCTATGGTTAAACCACTTTAAACCCCATCACTGGCTGAACTCCCGGTGAGACTTCTGCCTCTAAAGTGATAAAGTTTTAAAGCAAGTAATTACTTATGCTAGAGGAAAAAAAAAGTAGCAGAGAAACCCCAAATTCATCTTCCTTATTTGTCAGATACTGGTACTCAACTTCGTCTCATAGCCATTATGTTTTCAAAAAGTAAAACAAAGGAGAGTGCAGTGAATGCCAAGGTCTAAAAGAGATCAATATAAAGACCTGCCTAGAACAGGCTGTGCATTAAGACTATACACAAACAGTTTCACTGACCTCCCTCTCAAACCCTCTGTTTTGGTAGCCAACCTAGCTTAATCTCTTTAGCATGAAAGCAAGCAATGAAACAGTTTTTTAAGCCACCGTAAATGCATGCTAGCAGAAGAAATCATGAAAAGTATTTATTCTTCACAGAAATCCTAGTATTGGGAAGACGATATAGCAATGGCGCACACACACACACAAAAAAAAAATCAAAAGCAGATTTAATTCCCTCGTCCTCAGATGCTACAGGAGAGGCTTAAAAGTTATCCCAGGTACCACTGGTGGCTCGCAGGGCAATTCCCGCTGGCCCCTGAGTGCCCTGCATGCTTATTCACACACTGGTCTATCTCCACCACCTTCATGTGACAGAAACACTACTGCAACTGGTGCTCAGAAGTGTTTCCAGGTCATTGCTTCAAATAGGGTAGAGTCCAGCTTTAGGTGTTAAATTTCAGCATCCACTCATCTTTGCTTATCCTTCCCTGATAGAGGAGCAACATTTATTGCTGGCTGAAGCATGCATCAGGTCAGTGCATGGTTTCAGATACAGCCCAGTGCAAAATGGGGCACAGCTACCAGGGTTCCAAAGGTTCAATAGCAACGTTTCTTAGACTAAAGTTTTCCTTCCCCCAAAATCACAGACACACAAATCAAAACTCAAGAAGACAACAGAGTAACATTTATGCTGACTAGCACTTTAACCCAAAGGTGACAGCGAAGTAGAGAATATATTCATTGCAAAAGACAAAGATCACATAGTAGGAGATGGGGAAAGGATTGTAAGACAGCAGAAAGTATAAAAAACATTCAAGCAGAGAGGAAAGTAGAGATATGCTCTCTTTTCATTCCCCCCAAAAGCTTCACAGAGTTTGAAGGAAGGGAAGAGAGAGCCAAAGAAGAAATGGAGCTTCTCTAGAAGCTAGCAGAGTGTTATACCACAGTGCCTTTCAAAAGCTGCAGCACTGGTATTTAAGCATTTATTCCTCTTTGCCACATTGCAGAGAGCCTGTGGCATCTCAGCAGATTCCAACTTTACCTTAGCAATGCCCAGCGGAGCAGCTGCACTCCAGAGAGCATCTCGCTTGCACGTCCCCAAGCTGTCAGTTCACAGCACATCACTCCAGCCATCCGAACGGGAGGCCAGCAGAATGGGGAAGGCTCACAGTGACCTGCCCAATAACATTTTCTGCAGACTGGAAATCCCAGTCAAATCTCATCCAGTCCCATCCTGCAATCAAACCTGACAAGGAAAGCCAACTACAGAATGCATTTCAAGCCTCACCTATCTCCCAAGAGTCACTCTACATGCCTGAAGCATTTTGATGGGCTTCCTGAAATGCTTGCCTGGCTAAAGTGACCTACAAATACCAATTTACAGCATATCCTTTATCCCGTTTGCCTCAGGTTTGGAACCCAAGTGCTGTATTTAATGTTGTGGGGTGGGAACCCTAAAACAAGTCAAGTCAGGAAGACAAAGGAAGAGCAGAAGAACTGGGACTAGCTACTAATCTATGGTAGAGGTAATTATTATAATTTGAAGGGTACATTGACAAATATGTTATGATGGGGACTATTAGTCCTTATAATAATCTATAAAGGTGCCTCCAGAGTAGAATTGTCTTTACTCATTATCCCTATACCTGTGAACCTAAGAGGAGGGATAGGAAACAGTCAATTGGCAAATCTCTGCTCTCTGAGCTGTATGGCTGAACCCTACTCCACCACTGCCCAGCCCCAAGTGTGTGTGCCAACGCAGAGAGCAGAACGTTTTGTACACAGATCTGATCCTTAGCACAGTATCTTCTGCTAATAACAAAGTAAGAGTCATTTGAGGACATTAAAACTGGCCAATCAAGCAGAAAACCAAAGCTCAGGTTCTCGAGCCCTGGAAATCAGTGCAGTTTCTAGTGAAGTTACACCTATTTACTCCTACTAAAAGTCTGGCCCATTAAATGCTAACACTATCCTTAGGTTTTACCTCCTCTTGCTGGGTTCAGGGAAATAGGATCATTTTTTCTGAATAAAAATTTCTTCCTCACTGTCAAGCATCTCTGTTTGACTTCAGTGAAAAAGGAGCAGCAGAAAACATTCATTTTTCAAACATACCTTTAACATAGCCTGTGCAAAAATAAAAACATAAGGCTTATGTATATATGTGCAAGGAGAGATAATAAAACATCCCATATATGTGGCATATGGCATATATATGGCATATACCATACACACACCATATACATTTGCATGCATACCATACACACACACATATATAGTATATATGCGGGCCTGCATGTTTGTATGCAGATGCTCATGGCACACATGTCTGGAAAGAGGGCAAAGAGAAGTCTTCACGCAATCCAGCCTTTCAGGCGTGGCCTCCTCAGGCACCAGGATAAATGTCTCTCAGTGACCTTGTGGAACAGAAAAGGTTCCTTTCTGCAGGGTCAACTGTTGCAGGTCATTTAAGCTGGCATTTCCAGCCCCTACACATCTCCCAGTAAGGTTTCCAGACCGAGAAGTTCTCTACCAAATCCTTCAAGTTTTCAGAGTTCCTTCAGTAAGGCCTGACAGGTCTCACCCCACCATATTTCATATAAGCTTTTCCACAGGCAACAAGAGCAGGGGAGCCACAGCAGCTCTCTCACTTCAGCAGCAGCATGTACACCTGAGCGGGTGCAGCAGGGGACAGCCACAGATCATCCTGCCCCAGACAGGTGGTCACCCTCTTTGCTGGTGCCACCATTGCCACCATGGACCTGCACATCCCTCCAGAGTGGGGCTGTGTAAGCACCGGTGAGAGCAGACAAGCAATATAGGGGTACAGCCGCAAGCACAGAACCTTACACTGAACCCTAGGTGAGAAACTCCTCTAAAGAAGGATCTACTCTCAATTAATGTTTCACTTGTGCCTTCCAGCTCCTTGTGCTAACATGGCAAACTTATTGCACATTTATTTGTGCATTGTTAGCTGTTTTGGAAGGCAAGTAACAACTACAACCTGAAGAATTTCTTTCCAATTGTTAAATCGGTTCTAGGAGAAGCAATGCAGATGGGTACAATGGAGGCTCCCCACAATGTGTGCCTTTCACATCCATGTAATGCATTTTCAGTGTGTGTGCAGAAGTCCATTCCTTGGAGCATGAGAAAGCCAGCTCCTAAGTACTTCCTTCCCCCTAAGTTACTTATAACTTCAGGCATCCTTGTGCTGCAGCATCTGAGTGCCACTGTGCTTGGGATGCAAAAAGATTAAATACTTTGCTCAATCAACACTTTAGAGAATTTTTTTTTTTTTTTTTTCTCCAATAGGAAAGGAGTAGATCTGTTGCATCTTTCTTCCCAGCAACCTCCTGCAAGCTGTGGTGAAGGCATCCTGGCTCAGGCAGTCCCAGGTTGCCAGGGATGCCCCTCTCACCTCCCACACAGCAAAGAGGCAGGGCACGGAGCACCAAAAGGAGTGCCAAAGTTTGCTTTCCCTTTTTGAAATGTCAGCGCTTATTGATCACTAAATCACTTCAACAGCTTATTAAGTAGATGTCACAGAGAGTTACTATCAGTCTCCTATTAATTTAAAAATACTAATGGGGTTTTTTGGAGCATAATTTCTTTCTGAATGAAAAATGTTCCCTGTATTAAAATGTGAACATTTTGGACCCCTCTTGCAAGGCTGATGATAATACGAAACACAAATCTAGTAGAAATTTTAACACTGCAATATGTTTTTAAGGTTGCTTTATAGCTTTGTTGTCTTATTTCTTTATCATTTCAAAGGACCCTCTCCATTTGGTTTTTCCATTTGCAGACAAACTGACATTCTCCTGATATATATTATTCACAGGTTCATGTCAATACCAGCATAAGCAGAAGCTATCAATCACTTCTCTGATGAGTAAATAAATAATGCACACTTTAAACCTTCAAAGCACTGCATAAATATCAGTTTGTTTTCACAACTTCCCTTTAAGTGTTGAGGTAAAGTAGTTTAACCATTTCATTAGGCACCAGCTCAGATTCAAGAATGGCTTAAGACCCATGTGAATCATTTGGTATATTACCCACAAAAGGCATACATTCTGATACATAATCTATATATGCAAGACCAGGAGAAGCATATTTTCCTTCCCCAAAAATGAAAATGAAGCTAACTATTTCCCATTTGAGAAGAAAGTCAGGAAGTATTTCCATAGCAGAACTGCCACAGAGCACTGCAGGGCTGTGCTGCCCTTCCCTTTGGATACTGAAAGCTTCTGCTTCCCCACAAACATGAAGGAGACAGCAGACACCACTGTGCCTTCTCCTAGTGCCCTCTTTCCCACAGGACGTGAGGCTGAAGCAGCAGCTACACATCTTTGTGGCAGCCACAGACAAACACTGCCTGTGCTGTGCTACTCTCTCATGCAGGGACAGCACGTGCTGGCCACAAGTAGATACGTGCCCTGGGCACAAAATGAGTTAGGGTGGTCAAACACTGGCACAGGTCGCCTGGAGAGTTTGTGAAGTCTCCCTTTTGAGATACTCAAAACCCAGCTGGATGTGGCTCTGATCAATCTGTTGCAGCTGCCCCTGTCCTGAGCAGCAGTTGGGTTGGATACTCTCCAGAGATGCCTTCTTGCCTCAACAATTCTGTGTCTTTTGCATAATGGAGTTGGGATCCCTCAGTTGGACCGATACATGCTCATGCAAAATAAACGCCAATGTTTGAGGATACAAAAGCATTTCACTGCCTTTTACTTTTCTGTGGGTACAGCTAGAAATGTCATGCCCATGGCTAGAGATGTCATCAACTACCCACTCCTGCAACAAATGCTACAGGGAGCCAGAGACATGAAAGGAAAAACAAACACAGAGGACCAAATCAAGACATCTGATTCCAATATACCATGCAAGGAGTGGACGGGTGTTCTCTGTGTTTGGAAGCCTTTCAGCTCTAAAATAAAACTACTGTTTGTTCTCCAACAAAAGAATGGGATTAAGTATCAAACTTTTTTCCTTTTTTTTTTTCTTTTTGTTCAACAGCTACCAGCTAGACTTCATAGCATCTTTCTCCCACAGTTTTCCTTCACAGATATAAAAGCTTCCTGCCCATTACATCTTTAGTTATTTCACATCCCATTGATCATTCTGCCTGTCCAGCCAGCAAAACAGCAGCAAATAAGCAAGCAAACTAAGATAAGGCTCGATTTTTGCCCTGGAAAGCTGCAGCCCTGTGCTGCCTCCTCTGTGTTCCTCTCTCCTTTTCCCCCCTCCTTCCCCTATCTTCTTTCATCCCTAGAGACATTTCCAATAGCAGATAAATCAGCACTTTGAATTCTTCTTCTGATGTTGTAACAAGCTGGCAACTGGCATGACATGTTGTAGAGAGACACATGTGAATACCTAAATCAGAAATAATGAGATTTCTCTCTCATATTCAGCGTGAAATGAGAGGCAAACGACATCACCACAGAAAACAGAGGAGTGCAAGAAGAGGTACGGGGTAGGGAGGCAGAAAGAGCAAACGTCTAATCCATTTTGCTTACTACAGTGGATTTCAGAAGAAAAACTGTCTCACAGCAGCACCCTGGGAAACACAGACTTGGAGGGATGGCACAGTTGCAGAGCACATTGTTTCAAATCCAGGCAGCTCCACCATCTATCCCAAGGACGGGTCCCCCGTGGTCAGGCATTGCTGCATGTTGTGGCCAAATGAACCAGCCCTTCAAATGAAAACACAGGAGACGAAAGGAGGAAACAAAAGAGAAAGGGGATAAAAGGTCCCAGTAAATCAATTAATGCAAAAGTCTGCTTCAGTTTATGGACAGCACTGGTAATTGCTGTGTGTGTTGCCTGTGATGAATAGGAGCTGGTTACCGTTGCACGACTCATCCTTCCTTGTGTGGCTGGGAACCAGCAGAACGCTGATCTCCACTGAAAGTCTTTAATTATTGTTAAATTAATCAGGGCAGGGTGTCAGCTCTGGGCTTATGCTTAACTGTCCCATTTTCTCACAGCCTCAGACTCCCACCTTCCTCCCTTGTCCTCCCACCCCCTCCCCAGCCCCTGCACATGAATCATTTTTAGATTGGTCTAACACTGCAATGAGCTACACAAAGATTTTTGAGATCCTGTATTTCCACTACTTCAGGACTTTGTCTCTTTGAAAGCCACAATGTAACACAAAACTTTGGAAAGCAGAACTCCAGACATACTTAAAACCACAGGATGGGGTAGAGTACTTCACCACCAGTGCAGAAGTCAGGAGCTATTGTTGTCACTGTTACTACTTAACACTGGGCATGCAACCACTTCCCAATCCTGACCTCATTATCTCTCATTATCAGCATAAGCAAGGTGAGAATCTAGTTCAAAATGTATCTCCTTTTTGTGTTCAAAGAAGAGGTCAAGAGCCTGTCAGCAATTAAAGATGACTTCCACAATTTTGGAAGACTCCTTCCGAAAGTCTTAAGCCCCTAGTTACTCTCTTCTCTGTCTCCCCAAAATGCTGAAGGATGAATGGGATTAGCCAACAATATTCCATGCAACTTTCACAACGTTAAGCCACAAGTATGTAAAAGATTAAAGCAAAGAGAAAGAGACTGTGCTCCATGAATAGAGAAGAAGACAGGACAAGAAGTAATGGGAGCAATTAAGGAATATTAAATTGTAGAAGACCTGTAGGTTAGGTATAAGGGGAAAAAAAGCAGTAAGAGCAGGAAAAGACTTGAACATATTTCCTAGGGAGACTGGGGGATCTGTCACTAGGGTTTTTTAGGAAGCAGATAGACAATCAGCTATCAGGAACAATGCAGACATGGCCTGAAGACATTGAGGTGGTCTGAACTACTTCTTCCAGCCCTACAGCAGAGAATCAGACTGGGCTAAGGGGAGGGTAATTACAGATGAGCAAGGCAGCAGCAAGGCTCCTGAGAACTTGCTCAAAATAAAACTGCAGTGACATATGCAGTACTCAAGGTTTGGCCCTATAGAAGTCTGAAAAATAACTCCCATCCACACTTCAGTGTGGATCCAGCCTTTATAGACAACATAAACATGATTGAATTTTCCTTGGTTCTCATAATGCAAACATATCATCTAAAGAAAAGTCCAGAAAAAAAAGATGCATTAAATTGAACAGTTTATTTATTAATAAAAAAGCATAACCCTCCCAGCAGCCTGACTTCACCACTTTCCATATTTATGGAGGAAAAGTTACTTACTTATATGCAAATTGCATAACATATTCATGCTGTTCCCCTTTCTCACCCAACTGAAATGATCCACATGGCAAGACACCACGGGAAAGGCCTGAAAACCAAAGCTGTGCACAGCGAGCATAAGCAATATTTCACTATTCTTTTTTAGCATAATTTAAAGAAGACTTTGCAGAGATTTCTCAGAAAGTTCCTTCAGTGTTTCTAGGTCATTGACAGGTGAGCATGTTCATTGTTCTGAAGAATATATTATCAAGAAATGCCCAGCCTAAGAGTTCTAATGTATTTAACACTGTGGAGCTGGTCACCATGAACTTTGCCATGAATATGAGAGCAAGGAGAGAGACTTGAATTCTGAAATCTTAGGTAGGATCCCTAATCATTCATTCCTTCATATCACCAAATGACTTCTTTACTTTTGGCTTCTCACTGATAAGTGAAAAGCTTTCAACCTACTGTAGTTAGGTTGTATAAAAATATATCTTAGTATAATTACATTTCATAAAGTCCCACTTTAGATAAAATATGCTTGTATCACTACATCGACTCTTTCTTACTTCCTAAAAATGGAGACAAATTAGCAAGTCTTTATTATCCTAGAAAAAGGCATCTCGTGTTTTATTGACACTCCCAGATTTGCTTGGCTCAGTTTACATTCATCAAGGGTGACATCATTTACATATTTTTATTTGCATTAGAATGGCAATTTAGGATCATTGTGCAATCCCAGCAATATGTATTGCACTACACAGCTCTGATCTCCCCGCTGTGCTGGGAGTAAGGAATCTAACAGCAATAAAAGTGATGCAATAGTTTATATAATTGACTGCTTTGAGCTCCTGATACCTTACGTTGGGAGGGTTGGGGGAAGGGTGATGGCAGGAAAGAGAAGAACAAGAAGAGGGACCACAAGGAAATTCACTCCCTTGAAAGAAAATGTCTTTGGTTTCTATCCAGACGTGTGAAGCAGCAGAGTTTGTGAGTTAAAATTGGTCTTTAAAAGATATGTTTCAGTCAGCCAGATCCTTTTTCCTCTGAAGGGCAGATATGGAATGATCTACTTCACAGATGAACACATCATGGTCCCACCGTGGCAGACAGAGGGACTGTAGCAGGCACTCCCACAGCACTGTCTCATCTTTTTCTTTTCAAACCCAGAGTCATGAATTCCTTTGTTTTCTCTTCAGTCCCCAAACTGCTCTAGACTAAGCAGCCAGACGACTCCTGGGCTTCAAGTGTCTCATTATATTGGCTTATCTTTGTTCCAAAGATGCTTCTTCTAAAGAAGATGGGCCCCATTGAAACAGCATTAGCTGTATAATAGAAGCTCTCTTGTATGTGTGCATTGTATATACCACCTAATTTTCCAAGGGTTGATACACGTCTTACCAAGAATGGCATCTATTGGAGGATATCTAACATTTCTTCCTTACTTTTTTTCAATATACTGAAAGATCCCTCTATTTCACAGATAGCTGTAGCTGAGATGTTATTGATCACTTTTTATGTGTGTGAAACCTGCATAACAAAATCACTAGGTTTCATACTCTTAGGAAAGAATGAAAAGCCAGAGTGGGAAAAACCAATTCTAGACACAGTGCAAACCAAATCAGGACAAGACCCATGAGTTTGCTGGCACTTATTATTCTGTTTTTCTTGTCCATTGTATGCATCATAGCATTATTTCTGAAAATGTTCTTAAAGTCTTTTTCTGAGTTTGTTTACCCCTGAGGCTAGTATTTTGTACTGGGATTTTAGCTCTGCCAATAGAAGAGCCAGCTAGACAGCGTGTTAACCAATCCATGGGCTCCTGTGCTTTATTCCCAGATGCCTCTTTACATTGTGGTGATTCCTATATTACTGTTAAATAATTAGAGGTGGGCAAGATGTGAGAAGGAAGAAAAAGTTACATATATTGGCTTCCACAGTCGAGAAGGTAAAAGATAGTTAAACTGCTCCCAAATGGATAATTTCTTAATTATCTGTATAGATTTTATGTCTGTCTTGCTATTGCTACCACTGCATCTCATTAGGAGTTGTTTAGCTTCAGACAGTCTCACAATTGTTGTTTCTAGACGCTTTTGAAAATTACTATAATTTGTTTGTTACTTGTGTTAAAAAAGGCTTGAATTATGAGCTTTTTCAACAAATGTTTACCAAGTATTACAGAATCCATAATGAAATTTCACTCTGTAACACTTGGTGGTTTTATTTTTTATTATTATGAGGTTGTTTTTATAAATAACCTGAAGCATAACGACCCTACCAAATAGTTAAGCCCAAAGTAGAGTTCTTAAGAGTTAAGTTATGGCTAGCCTACAGTACTAGAGGTAGGACTCCATTAATTTGAGCAGTATGTTATTACAGCTTATACATAACAAATCATAGCCATTAGTAGCTGAAAGTTATTAGTTGAAGGCTAAGCAGGATCTTGCCTGAAACAAAATGAGAGTCTTGCTTGACCTTCCAGGACCATGTGTCACATCTCCATGCGACAAACAGGTTACATGGGGTGTACCCAGAAGGAAGGTCAAATACAAAATCCTGGGTTTTCTGCTCTCGCAAGACAACATGTGCTCTTGGTTTTGGAGAGTGGAAAACAAGATAAATGAAAATGCTCTCTCCTGGCACTACTTTTCTAAAGTGAAGCCTGAAAACAGTGACCAGAGGGTCCCCACTGCCCTCTTTACATCTGACATTTGTTAGCAGCGCACAAGGTAACAACAGGTAACACTGCAGATGGCCCCAACCTCCTCCTTGAGCCCAAGATGGATATGAACAGCCCTACCATGAGATGCCTGAAGGGCTACAAACCCAGAACATTCAGTGGGGAGAGTGGAGTTATTTGTTGCATTAGAATATCACTTTTCCTTCTAAGAGTACTATACTCATTTTAGTCTGTTAAAAAAAAAAAAATCCTTAGCACGCTAGAAGGATTTAGCAAAGGTATTATTCTTCTCTGTTTTCAGTCTGTTTTGCTTGTGGACTTGACAACAAGAATCTGTGACTGGCCTTTTTCACTGCATGATGGAAGGTGCATGCTCTCTGCAGAGTCTACAGTAGGATGCTTTCCAGAAACAGCAGCAGCAAATCTGAGAGCAAAAGGCCCTCAGGAAGATGAGTAATGCAGAGAGTAAAGGGAAGGATTTCTGTGGCACAGGGCCCAAAATGCAACTCTTTATGAAGATCAATCGGGTTTGGATGTTACTGAGCCTGAACGGAGAATGACTCTGTGTATGAAAAAAGCACCCAGCTATCACTCATTGCTGTCCCTTGGGAGCTAAGTCAGTCATCAGGCTGTCCAGCGCCTCTGCTGTAGAACTTGGTGTCAAACCACATCAGCCTGAAAATTCTATTTCTCTAGGCTAGCACTGACATTCATAGCTCTGAAGAAAGACTGCAGGCCTGATTCATTCTCATTTTATGCCACAGCAGTTCCACAGAAATCAGTGGAGCTGCACCAGCACATACCCAGAATGGGTCCAGCTCAGCAGTCACGAAGTGCTGGGCTCTCTCCTTGACAGCTTCTTGGGAAGAGAAGCTCTTGCGGAGCTTGTGTTCCCACCACATGAGCAACAAGGGTGCTTCTAAGTCTGTGTGCAGGAATTTTGGAAGGGAAGGATTCAGTTCTGTGGGAAGTAGAAGCCCTGTATGAGCACTTCATGTGGATATCCCATGTAGAAAAAAATATGACTGGCAGGGCACTGATTTAGTTAAGATCATAACATTGCTCCATAGCCACTGTGTTGTAGCCTCTTGAAATGGCATGTTCTGGAAATCACTTCCAGCATTGCTTTGCATGTTAATATTTTGAATTATTAAGCTAAGTACTTTGAAATCAGCCCTGCTGTGAGCCTCTGTGATGGTTGACTAGGTAATCTCCAGAGGTCCTTTCCAACCTATAGTTTTCCCTGAATTTAAGATTCTGAAATTATTTACTTCTGGTGCTGCTTATTCTGCCAAGGGTCTGTTTCAAACCAGAATCTAATCAAGCTCTCCCTGCCATAACCCTCTTATCACAAAGGGTTGACTTTCTAGTTGCTAACAGACTACTAACTAGAGTGTACTACTGCAAGAGCATACCTAGCCCCACTCATCTACATCAAATTTGCTCCCAAATCTGCTTTTACCACTTCTATTCCTCCTTTGTGGGAGTCCCTTGCAGTTTCTCTTTACTTGGGTATTCCTTCTACCTGAGAAGCAACTGGGATTTTCCTGACTGCTCTCATACATTTCCCCAGTGCTTCCATGTGGCATTAACACCATGCCATTGCTGTTATCTCTTGGTAAATGAGGAGAGCCTGATGGCAGCCAGAATACCAAAGCAAACCTCATTTTGTTTTGGTTGCGGTTTATTTAACTAAAAAATAAATACACTTACACAGTGGCATGGCCAGATACATGGTGATGTCTCCCTCTGCTCCATACAGTGTGTATTTCTATACACACCACATATATGTAGATCCTGTATAAGCAGCATTCTTTCCCAGGAAAAGCCAGTCTAAACCCCAAACCGACACACCCTATTCCTCTCTGGATACACCACTCAAATGGAGACAAATTACAAATGTGAATGTGCTACATCACTCATGTTTCCCTTGGCGCTTCTGAAGATTTTTTACACAGCGTGCCAAAAGTGCTTCTGTCAGTCATTATCTGGCTCCTTACCACCACAGCAAATACTGAAGAGATAGAGTGGGCACAGATTTATTGGGTGAGGACGGCAGGAGTAAGGGGCTAGGACAGACTTCACCCCCTCCACTAGTACCAGCTGCTTGGCCCTCACTTTTCCAGTTACTCAGCTGTCCTCTCACCTCTACCACCCATATTCATTTCAGTGCTGCAAACACTCTGGTGCTCTCCAAACAAGCTACCTCTGCCTGGCGGCATTGCTGGAGCAAACCAGTTCATTCAAGCTGGTAAGCCTGTCAGTCACTATTTAAAAGATGTTCCAGTTTTGCAGTATATAAATTAACCTTGACACCTACTGCAGCAGTACCTTTACTTTTCCTGCACATCCAGCTGCACTTGATGGGAGTTAATAACTGCAGGCAGCAAGAGAAGGACACTGCTTTCAGGAAAAATCATGAGGAAGAGCTTTCAGAGGACATGAAGATGTTTCTTTCAGTGCAGATTTTTGAAATTAGCTGAAAGTCAAATATCCAAAACACTTACTTTTGTATCCCTTTCATCTTTGATGCTCAGCCCTGTGGCTTGTTGGAAGTGGCATCTTTACCTCTCCTGCTTGCCTTGTGCAGGAGTTGTATTTCAAGGCATCACAGCGCTGAGGGATATTAGTACAAGGTAGCATTTGTGTGGCCCTCATCCTAATTAGCTGTGTTTCCACATATCTTTTAATTCACCCAACTAATCCTAGTGATAGCATGACCTTTATTTTTCACCTTCTTTGTCAAACTCAGCAAATGAACTAGTTCCCATAACCTAGGTCAACCATTACAAATAATCAGTCAGGACTGAATTCTATAGCTTTTGTCTGCAAAACCAAAATATGTTTGTGTTACCAAATTCAAAGCAGAGCTGCAAGCTAGGAATCAGCTTGTAATGTATTTGTAACCAATATTTTATGCAAATTCTGGCCATTGTTTTTTTTAAATTAAATATTCCATCAGATATTATTCTGTTATTCCAGACTTTGACTAACCTGACTATCAAATAATATTCTGCAAATATTTGCCACAAATCACTGCATTATGTTTGAATGCATTCTAATATAAATGCAAGCTGGAAGAAAGCAGCCATGTCACGGCTGGAGACATCACTTGTTTGGACTGTACAACCAAATCTAGCCCATGGGAAAAAGATACAGCATCAGGTCAGGGAGAGTCTCCTCTATTTTACTTTGATACATACACAGCCTAGGTGGTACTGGCAAATAAACAGAGCAGTGTTAATCATGAAAGAAAGATTGGTGTGATTAAGCCTTGAGCCTATCTCCTATGCAGAAAGCCAAGAAGGCAAAAAACTCAGCAATCTGCAACTTGGGCATTATCTGGTTCACCTGGAAGAGTAGAGCTCAGACCTCTACTCAGGCTAAGGTGCATCATCTACTAAGAAGACAATCAAAAGCCATCAACAACGGCAATGTGAGATACCAAGATATGCAACCAGACTGCAGGCATCCCCTCGCTGCATATGGGATGTAGAGTCACCAGGAGCTGCCATGTACCTGAGCAGAGGCTTCCTGGGGTCACCAACAGCAGGACTTGGAGAGCAGCCACATGTGCAGGCTACCTTTCCCCGAAAGAACTAATCCAGCCTGGAGAGTGCTCACTTGGAGGGGAGCTGACCCAGGGCCAGGCTCACCTCCACGGATGCTTGTACCTCCCCCATCAGCTACATACATGCTAGATTTTTCTCCATAACATCAGAAGTTTGTTATATTGGCCTAAGCAAACTAAAAGAACAAAACAAAAAACCAAACCAACTAAATACTGAAGATCACCCTTATTTTCCATATTGGCACAAAAAACTGGGTGATTCACAGTGGAACTAAGCAAGATGGTGTCAACAGGGCCAAAGCTCACAGAGACCAGTGACCCATGTCAGCAGCTACTAGCCTGCTTGGCATAGGCTCCAAAACAGGCATCTCCTTGCTTCTGCGCAGCCCGGCTGCAAACAAGGTCCATTGTGTCTTTCCAGTGACCATTCTGTTTGCTGAAAGCCGAAACAGGGCCAGTAGCTTTCCTGACAACATCCCAGCCCACTTTTTGTCTGTGTGCTTCCCCTCCTCCCTAGAGCCAACTAGGTTGCTTAAACAGCCAATAGAATTCATTTGGATTTATCATGCAGTTATGGCCCAAGTCCAGACCCGAGCTGGCACGATCAGTAGAGGACCAGCACTGTCCTATTCAGCTACACACAACCTACTTGTCATCCTTTTGGGAACCAGTGACTCAGACGTAACTTTATTGCAGCCTGGCAGCTGGTAGGACCTGGCAAGATGTACAAAGAAAATAATGCCGGCACCCACCGAACCCCAGAGCACGGAGCAGAAAGCCTGCCTGCAACACTCGTTCAAGCCCTGGCATAATTAAAACAACATTACCATTCTTGGTGGCACCTTCCGTAAACCCAGACTTTCTGTGAGTGTTTTGTTTTACCAGTTGACTATGTCTGAAAGTCAATGGATTATAAAACAGAAGAGCAAGTTCTCTTCCTTTCTTTTGTGCTATTGCTATTAGCAAAACCACTGGAGTCTACCTTTGGGGCTGTGCATATGGTGGATGCTTGACTCTAGCCTTGCCAGCTACCAGGGAGACAGCAAATCAAAGTAAGGGTTTACTCTTCTTCAAGGCTGCAGACAAGATCTTTTTTCAGATATTTTACCTAAAGGGGGCAAGTGAGAGAAATCTCACATTTATTATAGGCAATCTTTCCCTCCCAGGTTGTGGTTTCAGAGGACAGCTGAGCAGCCCCACAGGCTCCCTGTGTTGCCACATTCTCTCCTCCTTGCCCACTCCCACACACCGCAGTGCCCTTCCAGTCCTGCTGGTTCTACAGGCTTGCTGAGCCTGGACCAAGGAACTTACCTGGAAAAAAGGCTGAAGGGGAAAAAAAGAAAATAGTAAGTCATCCTAAGCAGAAATCAATGGCAGATTGGTTGCCTCCATGGAGCATTGTTTTGTTCAGTGTACCTGCTCTTTCCCAAAGAGCCACACCTCACATAAGCACTGCAACATCCCTGTAATGCCCTGCAGAGACCATGTCCTTCCAGTAGCTTTGCATATGCTCAACCTAGAAATCCAGCTCCTCTGTATTGGTTACCAGAGATCCAGCGAGTAGCAAACTATCTATGTTTCTCCATAAATGCATATTTTAGCCCTGCCTGAACACTGCAGACACAAACAGAAGAGGATAAGGGAAGAGGAAACATTTTCAGGGCAGAAACCAGACACATCTCCTTCCTTTTCCCTTCCCAGGATGCAAGACGATGCTGCTACTACATCCCCAGACATATGTACATGACTGCGCAGCCCCAGCGCATGCCCCATCCACCTAAGGCAATGCCCACTGCTGTCCTACGCAACCCCAGCAGCTGATCCCCCTTCCCCTCACATCACTGCTCCTTGTCCTAACCCATCCCCCAGCTTCAGTTTTTGTCTGCTCTTCTGGAGGGAATAGCTCCTGCAGTTGTCTCAGCAGCTGCTCTTTGCTTTCCCAAGCAGCAGCAAGAGCTAAATTGACCTAATTCCTGCTTGTTTCCCTGCCACCCACATAATCTGAAATAGCAGCAGTGAAAACTGCCAAGGCGCTCGTCAGCGGCCACTCTGCTGCAGCACGGGACTACCTCACGTTTGCTCCATTTTTTGCAGGTCCCGCAAGGGTTAGAAACTTTTTAGACTGCAAGTTTCAAAGCCTGCAAAAGCAGCGGACAGTTCCTCCAAACAGCTCCTTAGGCAGCCTCAAGGACAAGTGGATTTCTTGTACCCTACGGCACGTCCTCGGCAGCGTTCTTTATACTGCAAACATCAGACATATCTATGTGTAAAAATCCATGGAATAAGTCTCCCAGCTGCTGTCTCACCTCCTTTTCAGATGTAGTTTGGATTTGCAGTCAGGTTGGGACTATTAGGCTGATTTTATTCTTTTCTTTTAATGAAAAGTGGGTCAGTCTTGATCATGACTTCATCAAGAACAGGACCTACACTTCTATATGTATTCTGGAGTGAAATTAGCTGTCACCTGCCAGGCAATCCAAGGGACCTGTTACTGCTTCATCAGGAGCAACCTCCCTTTGCTGAAGGCCACACTCTCAGATACAAAAAAAATTATATAGAAAAACTATTCACGAGAACACACTGCCATAGCCCAAGCTGCACAGTTGCCCTCAAAATTTAACAGGCTACAAAGTGAGTGAGAGTGGGAACATTTATGTTAACTAGTGTGTGGAAAGGGAGCCAAAGATATGTTAAGATCTGATATGACATATGGGATCCGATAGCATGTCATTAGAGGTAGAAAGCAACCCTTCCCGGTGTAGCTTTTCAGCTGCTTATTAAGGCTTTCTGTTCAAACTTTCAAGTGCATGGGCTGAAATTTTCCATGCCATAATTGCTACTATTTTGGTAATTAAAGCTTGCTATAGTGCAGAGACACAAGGGCACTTCCCAGCTTCTGAGTGTGTGGTGCCTCTGCAGTCTTACTCAATTTTTGTCTAGTAGCAGCTGAAGGAAGAGGAAGGCTTAAGTCTCTAAGCCTGAATATCAGTAAGGCTGGCATACAAGTTCTCCCAAACTTGATGGGCACCAGACTACACCAGACAGGGATGTAAAAAAAATTATCTAGAAAAATCACTTTACCAGAATGTATTTTCTGTCCTTGCATCTGCACTGGGTTTTTATTGCTGTTGAGACTCAGGGCAGTCTCAAATTTAAATAGAACTCCTATATCAGTCAGACA
>JAVSBS010023372.1:47556-78666 GCA_033124195.1 Coracias cyanogaster
TCAGACAGGAGACACCAGCAGTGGCCAAGCACTCTCCAAATAATCCTCCTTCCCAAATCTTTGGCAAGGGGAGCTGTTACCAGTAGAAAAAGGATCATAACTTATCATAATATGAAACATCCTTTTGGAGTCAAACTGAATCAAATTACACACTGTGCACCATTAACTAGGCTTGCAAACATCTGCAGGATAATGAGAGGGCTTCATTCTAACTAAACCTTGAGTTGTTCAGATTTCAATATTTAATTGAAGCTTCCATAGGTATCTTTCCCACTTCCCTATCCCAGCCCTCATCAGCACAGTGACCAACGAATGTTGCTTACTTAAAGCTTGCCAAAGATTCAAGAAAGAAATTCTGGCACTGCTTAGACTCTTAGGAAGCCTCAAAGCCAAACAGCCTGTGTAATAACTATGAAAATTGTATTATTAGCTTCTAAACAGCAGCAGCATGACACTCCGCAAAGGAAGTACGCAGGCTGTCAAAAGCACTGAGAGAAGGTGTCAGCTACGAATTAATGGCTATTTAAACCTATTATTTGTTCCAAAGTGTTAAAAATGAGATTTTTAGCTGTGGCAGCAGAAAAGGTGGTGGTGTGTCAAGTCCCACATCGGCATGCCATCTCTCGCAGCTGCTGCTGCCAGCATTTCAAAGCTGTTGATTGGTACCATTTAGAGACTCCCATGGGGAAAGGAAGCCCCAGGAGAAACAAAAAGAGGTTTTATTCCTTCCTCCTGGTTTAGTTGAGGCAGAGACATTCCACTTTTGGCTCCGCTGACAAACACACATGATTAAAGAAATCAAGGCAGAGGAACAGAGATTGACTTAAGTTAGCACAGATGGGCGACTTGGACACAAATCTAGCTGATGGACTTCTATTCATTGAGAACTGAATTTACAACTAGTTAACTATGTGTTGGCTCAACTAAGCAGTACAATGTGGCTTCTACATCTTAATCTCAGGGTACTGCAGATTTCCAAAGAGCGCTGCAAAAGCAGAAAGGCCTCTGTGATCTGAAATTTTTGCTGTTTTACTCATTTTGCCAATTTTTAAAATTTACCGCCTTGAAGAAGCAGAGCCTCTGATATGAAACAGTCTAAGAAAATTAATTGGGATAGCTAAAAGCCAAGCCAGTAGAAGGCAGAAATATCTACAATTTCTGAAAGAGTCACTGCCTTAGCTACTATGCCAGCTGTTTTTTTGTGTGGTGGGTATGTGTGAGGAGGTGTGTGCTAACCACTGCTGTTGTATTTAATCCCATAGGTGCTGCCACTGAAGATATTTGGGGACTAGAGGCTGGTATTGCTAACTGGAGATGCTACTTAAATTTTTTCACACACTTGCAAAGCAAGAGAGCAAGTGTGGCACACACTGGTACCACGCTGCCCAGAGGTGAAGAAGGGACCATTGATTTTAATCTATTTGAAGAGCTATTTGCAAACAGATTAATGGAGACTTGTAGGTCCAAGGTAAATAACTTGCCACACCCAGTCACAAGAGTGGGTCGCCATAGTCAATGCTTGGCATGGTACCCACATTTTGAGTCAGCATTTCTTGAAGAATCTTCCAGTAGGACCCTGAGCCTTGCAAGATGGGGGTGGGAGCACTCAAGGAGGTGGGACATGCAGAGCTTCAGAGGAATTAGGCTTCAGAGCATCCTAACACCCATGTCTTATCTCAGCCAAACAGCCTGCACAACCAGGCTACCAAGGATGCAGACCTGAGAATTCTGTGGCCCCAGCTCCATGTGCCAGCTGGCTAGGTGGGGAGCTGGCAGGGAACAAGAAAGGTTTCAGATAACTGCACTGCAGAGAAAGTTTTCCTGGGAAGCTGTCTGGCATCTGCCAAAACTGCTTCTGATTTCAAGTTGGCATTGTCTGATGGAAAAAATGCTGTATCAGAATATGCCCAACCAACATGTTTGAATACAAAATGATAAAGGACTTTCCCTGAATCCACTGTGACCTGGGGCAGGTTATCTGCAAAGTCTGGCATACTCCACATACTTCTCAGTGATCTTTTGAGTTCAAAACCCAATGCCAACTTCAAAATACCAGCCTTTTAAAGCCATTTCTGTTATAGAGATATAGCATCAACCTTTTGTACTTATGGCACAGCTCCTTTATCTGGTCAATACAGCTAAAAAAATCACAATATTGGTGTATACTTGATTATGTTGACACTATCAGCATTTGAAAATTATAAGAAGAAAGAAAAAAGAGCACCATATGAACACAGTATGCTATTCAATGCTCAACAGCAGCAATCCTAGCCTTGTTACTTACTCATCTCTCTTTTCACAGAATTGTATCTTTCCACAAAGTTGCACAAGCCTCTCACATCAATCTCGGACTCTCACCAAACATCAGTCCACACAGAACTTTGGTTCTGGGAACAAGTGAGCTGACGAAAAGATGCAATGGTCTGAAGTATAAAAGAAGAGGACCCAGAGATGAAAGGGGAGACAAATGCAGGCAGCCTGCACTGGCAAAGACTCCAGCAAGAAATCACACTGTGGAAGTTAGAAGGAGAGTTTAAATTAGAGGAGGTACTGTTATTCTTAAGGTTTGTAATCAAAAGCCTGTGGTTCCAATTAGGAAAGCAAAGATGCCTGGCCAACATGCTGTTACCAGCTTTTTGGCAGGCAAAGCCATTTACAACAACCAGGCTGCCTCCCTGCACTCAAGTATTTGTTTTAAATTCAAGCCTTCTCAGACTCTATAGCTCTTGGAACAGACTCCAGCCACACTTGTAGAGGGCAAAGTCCATATCAGATGGATCGTCAAGCAGAACAAAGTGTTATTACTTTCTCAAAGCTGCTATTCAGTCACACCCCTTATGGTATTTCTGTGAAAATGAGGGAGTGATTTCAAAAAAGAGACTGAAAATAGGACATGAGTTGTTTTTTTTAACCTCCCCAGAACAGTGTGAAGCACCTTCCTCTTGATTGCGCTTTTCCACCTGCCAGCCTTTGGAACATGTCTGGGAGCAGCACAGTGCTGTGCAGGTTGTTGAGTATCAGAGGTTTTTGGTTATACTGAAGCAGAAACAAGGAAAGGGAGGAATATTCACAAAGACTAGCATTTGCCTAGGGAGGACTGGGGCTCCTACAGTCAGGCTCCTGCTCTGCACCAACGAGAGGATGACATCTCCTTCCTCTGTCTCTCTTTCCATTACACCGTGTCTTGCTCTTCAGTGACTGGAGTCCCTTGGGAGATAGTGAGGTAAGTTCCATTTCCAGTTTCACTCTTTCACACAGTCTCAGCCCAATGCAAAACTGCCTGTGTTCAGCAGAAAATGTCCTCCACTTTTTTATTCCATGCTTATTTAAAACTCTACTTCATTGTATTTACTGGTATTCTGACTTTAATAAATAATAATCATATGCTTCTTGGAGGCTCTAGGCACCTTAACGCATAATTAATCATACAACCAAACCCCATGAGCCTTCAAATCATCATTAGAAAGAAAATCTTCCAGCCAACCACCTTGGAAAAAAAGAGAGATCCTTTCTCTCCCTTAATTGGAAAGGGAAGCACAGCCACAGCTTTCGTGAACGAATGCCTTCTGCACCATACCCACACATCTGGGCTCAGACCAAAACAGGGAAATAAATTCCAGAGATGCAGAGTCCCCAGGGAGGCACGTCCTGCCTGCACCCGTCTCTCTCTGCAGCACAGTCTGTCAAGTTGAAGTGACCACAAGGAGAAAGAAGAGGGAAAGAAAAAAAAGGGAGCATCCTTTCTCCTCATCTCAAGTAAGAATAAATATGGGAAGTGATACTTCAGGGATAAAACACTACACACAGGTGCAGGTAACTTCACAAAGCTGCTATTAACTAATGCACAATTCTCTTCTCCTAAAGGCAGAAGCGTAAGAGTAAGGCTTTAGAAGTGCTTTAACTCTTTTTCCACCCAATACCTCCTTTAATCTGGAAAGTTAAACTTAGTCTAACTTCCTTTGCAGTAAACGTCAGCCTTGATTACAGCTGAAGTGTCAGCAAGTATCCCTAACAACAGCAGAAAGTTGTTTCTGGTCTATACAATATTATTAATCATTCTCTAAGCTAAATGAGCACCATGGCCACAGGCTGAGGGTTTTCTCCTTGGAGAACCTGAACCTCTCTGCCAGCCCCAATAAGTGAGGAGAAAGTACAACCATCTGGGAGCAGAGGCATTGTGTCTCCAACAGTTGTGGAGCACATGGCCAGGCCACCCTTGCTGTACCTCCCGTATGCTCCCCTAGGCCCAGCCACAGCCATTGGCGGATCCCCATAACATGGACGTGATGCCAAGATCTGGAAGTTCTGGTTTTCCCAGTTAATGACTTCACAGGACTTTCCCAGCTCACTTCATTCACTTGAGGTCCTTGCCATTGGCATGACCCTATCACAGGGCTAACCCTTGTGCACTCCTAGCAAGTCAGAGTAGAAAGCCTAAAAGACAGTTTATTTCCTTTGTATTATTTAAATTCCCCTTCAGTTTTCACTTCAGCTACACAATGAAGTAAGGTCTAATATGTAATGGATTACTGGCAGGGCAGAAGGAGCAAATAGCTAACTTATTTGTTTTAGAAGTACGCAATAAAAAAAGTGCAGCCTACTGTATTGTGCCCATGAACTTTATCCTTCTGACTAACACACAGTGTCCAAGAAAAATTTCCTGCTCTGAGAGTCTGCAACCTGGGACTGGAGCCCAAAGACTCCCAAGAAGCTCCAGTAGCCGATAACAAGCTGCATATCCCGAGGGAATGGCTAACCTGGCAGCGGTTTCCCTTACACTAAACCCTTATTGCTTTACACAAGGTTGCCTGGAAGTGGCTTGAACAGAAGAAAAGGGAATGATGCTCTGATCAAGTGACTCATAGAAAGAGGGAGGTCTTAAGATACTCTTTGGAAAGCATTTCAAAGCTAAGCATATTGTTCCAGGAAACGTTTACAGACTGAAAAAGAGGAAGTTTTGACTTTCATTGGCTTGTTCTGTTGCAACATGGCATGTTTACCAAAAAACCATAAAGAGAGGGAAAAGAAAAGCTCCCTTCTGAAGAAGAGCTGGGCAGGAGGTAAAAAGAGTACAGCTCTGCCAGTGGGAACTCTGCTTTGAAGAACTAGCCAAGAGAAAATTACCTCTGTCCTGGCTCCACAAGGCACACTCACACCTCAGCCCCAAAAATGTCTCAAAAAAAGCCAAAACCCAGCGTAAATCAGAAGAAGCCAGAGCACAGGGAGTATAGCTTCGCTGCGTTTTTTTGGGCCATACCTGCCACGTACTGCTCACTTTACAGACACCAAAAAAGACAGTACTCCTCCTTGGAGAAGTTAGCAGTGTCTGGGAGATAGAATAGTCAGAGGGAGACTATATTTGGGGTTGTGACGGGTTTTTGTTTTGTTTTTACAGATCAAATGCATTCACAACAGGTAACAGACAAAGCAGGACTTTATGGATGCTCCCATGGAAGGGCTGAAGAAAATCATGTCATGTTTTAGGTCAGTGGCTCCTGATTTTTTTATAGCTGAGACTCCTTTGAGAAAACGGGCAGTGACCTGTGCCTTTCAGTTTAGACCTTCAGTTGCTGCACCTTGTCCTGAGCCAGTATCATTTCCTTCCCATAATCCACTTGTCCCCTCTTGTCCCCTACAAAGAGGCTGCAAGATCCTCCTTTTGATACTACTGAGTTTTTGGCAGCAGCATCATCCCAGAGGCAGAGCTCATGCACTTCACAGAGGTGCCAGGTCCAGCGCTGTGAGACAACCACTCTTAAGCTGTTCTTCACCCTGACCAAGCTCTTCCCTCTCCAAAGAAGCATTGTCCTTCCACCAGAAAGAGTTGCAAGAACAGAGGCCTCCAGGGGACTCATGTGAAAACAGTTCAACAGAAAGTAAGGGCTGAGAGAACAGGGTGGGTGTCCCTCAAACGGCACTGTCCCCCCCAGTCTGAAGTCTCACAGCACCTCCATTTTTTCTCACCACCATATAACTCTGGCTCCAAAAACGATGGGAGCACTTTCCAATTGGCCCCACAGCTTGTTGGGAGAGAGGAGCACAATGAAAACAAAGGCTTCTCATAAGCCATGATGGCAGAAATCAACCCAATACCCATCAAAGGTGGAATCGTGTTCATTTAGAATGACAAAGGGACAAGGAGCCTGATCCAGGAGTGAAAGAAAGTTTGGGAGGAAGGTGAGAATTTCATTCCTGGAAGACAACAGCAGATGCAAAAGTAATCTTTTTCATCCTTAGCTCTTTTTGTAAACCATGTATATATTCATTTTCTTGCACTGAAGGAAGCCTAATGAGGGTTAAAAGAAGTACTTTGTTCTGGAAAAAATTTTTTTAAAAAACAGAAGTCCCTCAGATGTCAAAACTACTCTAACCTGTGGACCCTTACGCGGACTAGCTTTTGCTTTGGAAATGAAGGGTTCTTGCAGTTTGGTGACTTAGACATTTTGAAATCCCAACCCATTTGACAAGATATTCGTCAAAAAGCAGTGCCAGAATGTGTGAATTAATAGGACCCATATGTAACTGCTTAATAGTAACCACTCACTTAATCCTGTGTAGCTAAATGGTATAACAAAAGAATTAGCCAGTGACATCCACTTAGGAAATATGATCTAATCGATACTATGATTTCTTTATAACTGCTGAACTGTTTTTGACACATATAAAAATGTGGTTTCAATCAGACCAAATTGCACCACAAAAAAGCCTTGTAAAGAAGTCCAGACCTGTGGGCTTTAAACAATGCACTGAAGTGAAGAACACTCACAATGCGATTGAGACTGGGAGCACACAGGGGGAGGAAATAAGTGGTCCCTCAGTCATTATTACCAGTCATGAGATCACACAGACCTTTCATCTTATATTATCAATCTCCCTTAGTGCCGGACTTACAATAAAATATGTAGTGCTGGGCAGAGCTGTAACAGGAGGAACAGTCAAATTCCCCTTGCTTTTCTCCTCCTGATTGCCCTCATTTACATTAACTCCTCTGCAAACAGTAACAGCTAATGGAGCAAGACTGTTACAGTCCTGGTTCAGTGACACTGGCTAACTGGGAACACTAAAAAGACACTCAGAAACACCAATCAAAATGGTAGCAACTGACACTTTAGCCTGGGTGAAAAATAAAATAACAACAAACTGAAAAAAGAAGCAAGAAAATAAATCCCCCAGACTAAAATATCCCCCACCCCAGGGCCACTGCAGTGTAATATTTTTTTGAAGAAACCCTAACCACCACAGCTGGTCTGATTTTCTGTATGTCCAAATGGGAGCTGAATGAAGCTTTCTCCTGGCAATGGTCTCAATCCATGCCCTCAATCCACCAAGCACTGTAATTGTCTTGGCTCAAGGCAAGACATGGCCCCTAAACACATCCCACTTACAGTTTTAAGATGGTGTTTCATTAAACCGAATTATCTTTGTGCAAAATGTACAGATTAGCTCCCTGGCTAGCTCATATTCGTAAGTACACACAAGCATCAATGAAGCCAATGGGGTTTGATCCCATGCAGGGATCAATGGCAAAGCTAACTGAGCCTTCACAGACCAACCAAGAGTAATGCATCTCCCGTGCACGGAAAAGTCAAAGAGGAAAAGCAGAGCCAGAAAGAGCACACACACATTGAGCAGTATGTTGTTTGTGTGCATGGCCATCCCTGTATTTGTACACCTCTACGCCTGCCCTCTGACTGAGCTTGCAGACAACAGAGAACCAATGTGGCTATGAGCTATACACACGTACCAAGTGCTTAAAAATCATAAAGGCTACAGCAGTCCACAGGAAACAGGGCCACTTCAGTTTTACTGCCGAACGTATCATAACGACCTCAAGAAACAGGCTGACACATTTCCTCAAACAGGTTACTACTTGTTTTACAGCTTCTGGCATTGCTGCTCTTCCCCCTGGAGCTGCCCTGATGGGTGCTGAGCCCAACACCTGCAGCCTTTGAGGGAAGCCAGCCTCAGGGTGCAGCTGCATCACTGCCTCCTCACACGTACACCTCCACAAGATTTATGTTAACTAGGCTTACACCTCCACAAGATTTATGTTAACTAGGCTTGTGTCCTCGTCGTACTCTAGTCGTAGCATCAGGGTGCCCAAGTGAAGCTGCCCACTGAAGTATTTGGCTAGCCTTGTCACACTTTTTTGCAAGCTGCAAACCTGGGGTTTCGGTGGACAGACAGTTATCGATTCCAATACGGCTGAAGACTTGGCTGTATTTCAGCAACTCTGCAGACTGCAGGTGGTGTGGTCCTCATCCTACATCCAAGTTAGAAGGTGAAGCAGTTAGCACTCAGCTACTCAGCCTACCAAACATTAACTATCCCAAACCACGCCAGGATCCAGAAGAGTTTTCTTAAAAAAAATAACAAACTGCTTCTTTTAAAAAGCTTTGAGTTTCTTGGCTATTTCCTTTCAAAGGTCACACAGAGCAGGTTTAAAGATTCAAAGAACTGTTTTCCTTTCAGGATACTGCCTACTAGCTTCACAGCTGAGGGAGGATGGATAGACATGAGTGGGCTTCTTTGATTTGCTTTCTGAAATAAATATTCATTCCCACATATCTAAGTCAAACATTAACAGTAATGCCTTACTCTAGGAGCCCATTAACAACATGAAAGGTGAATGTGCAGATTCAGAAGAGTCAGCTTTTAGGAAAAGACAAATAAGCAGTATCTCAGAAAGGTTTTCACCTCTTTGTGCAAAAGAAGGCCCAGGTTCCCCACCTCTGTACTATCTAGGAGCAAAGAAAATTTCTTTGTTGCTTTCATCTGTTTCTTTAGTTCTATTGTTCTTTATTCATATGCCCCTCATTAGCCACATAAAGATGGCAAGCTGTCATGAGAAGGACAACTTGCCAGTTAGGATAACAAAGCTTCCATCAGAGAAAGGATGCTCACAGACATGAGCATGGTCCAAATTCAGGCCCCTCTCTCCATAAAAAAAAGAAGTGGCAGGAGAATCAATGTTTCAAGAAGCAATTTTTGCCATTATAGCTAAATGTTTCCTCCATGCTCACAAACTGACTAGCACAAAGCTGTTTAATTCCCACAGCTCACTGAAAGAAAGGACAGAGCTGGGGCACATCTCCTCCTCTGTAGGTACAACCTCACACAAGGAGGAGAGAGGAAAGAGGTTCTGCAGCTGGACATGCCACACCGGCTGCTGAGACTCACCATGCTGCACCAACTCAGCCTCACGGAGTCAAGCCAGCATTCTAATAACTACAAAGAAAAAAAATCCCAGTCAAATGTTTGCCAAAGCTCTTACAAGAAGTAGGACCTCTTCCAACAAACATTATTCTACAACTAGCTCAGCCTAGGAGCAGACTGATAATCTGGTGAACTGCAACACTGCAAGGACTATCCCTCTGTTTCTGAGCACGGAGTTAGTGAAGCTTCTGAAATGGCCAATCAGTGAACCAATATTGACGTTAGCCTTGTAACCGCACCACAGCAATAAAAGCAGAGCAGGAGTATTAACCACTACGCACACAGGACAACAAAAGGGTGAAGAGCTGATGGATTTATTCATATTTATCTTGGGTGAGCTAAAAGCAAATGTAAATTTCAAGCATGCTCCTCAGCTGCATCTCATCACTTCTAACCTTACAAAAATCCAAATATAGTGTACAGAGCCTAGGACTTGCATTTGCAATTTACTGGTCACTGCATTAAGATCCTAAGTGCTAGCAGATACTCATGCATGGTTTTATTTATCCATTTACACATTTCAGTCAGAACATAATGCTTGGAAGAGAGGTCTTAATGTTTGTACAGTGGGCCACATACAGTGTAGGAGGACATTCTGCCCTCTGCTCAAGAGAGTACAATATACCACCAACAATCCTGCAGTAGTTTTCTGGAGAAAGGCAAGGTATACCTGGCTTGGCACAGGTTTAAATGCTTGTTGACATAGCTCAGTCCTTACACAGTTCTCTTCCCATGGATATATCTGCTTATGGGAGAAGCCCTCTCCCATTGCCTTCAGTCACTTGTCACCCTGCTGCAGTTGCCAGACACTCTTCTTTCTCTTCCCTCCTCTATACTGAAAGGTAAGCAGCTCACTCAATTGCTTAATGCAAAAATCAGATAGATTAGTTTAAATAACTTGCTGGTTCAAGCTAAGCCAGTCCCTCTGGGTTTTAGATCCTCTAAGACCTGTTCTACTCAAAGTTTCCATAATGGTTTGACTACTTCAGCTGGGGGTGTGACATTATACCTGTAAAATTAAAGTGGTAGCACAGATGTAGTTACACTGATGTAAAATATTTCACAACACAGTAATTTATTCCTCCTTTGTGCTGTGAGTGTAGCAGTGGAAACACCTTTGCACTATCACTAGAACATCCATGTTCATCCCACGTGAACCTCATGAGGTTCAACGTGGCCAAGTGCAAGGTTCTGCACCTGGGTTGGGGCAATCCCCAGTATCAGTACAGACTAAGGGATGAAGGGATTGAGAGAAGCCCTGCCAAGAAGGACTTGGAGGTACTGGTGGATGATATGAGCCAGCAATGTGTGCTTGCAGCCCAGAAGGCCAGCTGTATCCTAGGCTGCATCAAAGGACGTGTGGCCAACAGGTTGAGGTAGGTGATTCTGCCCTTCTACTCCATTCCAGTGAGACCCCACCTGGAGTACAGCATCCAACTCTGGAGTCCTCAGCCCAGGAAACACATGGACCTGTTCAGTACTTAAAGAGGACTTATAGGGAGAACCTACAGGAGGACTTGTAGAGTAGGGTTGATAGTTGGACTCGATGATCCCAAGGGTCTCTTCCAACCTGAATGATTCTATGATTATAAGAAAGATGGGGACAAGCCTTATAGCAGGGCTTGTTGTGACAGGGCAAAGGGTAATGGTTTTAAATCAAAAAAGGGTAAATTTGGAGATATAAGGAAGAAATTGTTTACAATGAGTGTGGTGAAACACTGGAACAGGTTGCCTAGAGAGGTAGTAAATGTCCCATCCTTGGAAGTATTCAAAGTCTTGATGGAGGCTCTGAGCAACCTGATCTAGTTGAAAATGCTCCTGCTCACTGCAATGGAGGTATACTAGATGACCTTTAAAGGTCCCTTCCAACCCAAACTATTCTATGATTCTGTTCTAAAGAGATTATGCCATTTTAAGACTCCTGCTTTCAAACCAACATAATGAAAGCACTTAGTAAAAACAAAAAAAGAAAAAACAAAAAATAAGTCCCAAAACCTCACATGCTGCAAGCAGTCTTATCCAAATGTAGTCTGCCTTGGCCCTTTTTACTGGCTCCTGCTCTGTGCTGAAGTCCCTGTGTAACTCAGCAGCTTCTTAAAATGCTCTCCCATTCACGGCTGCATCTGTTACACAGCTGGCAAGGCAAAGGTGGTGATGAGCACAAGCAGTGGGAGCCCTCACTTTGATGGTCTCCACCCCTTCCTCCGAAGCAGCAGGACCACAACCCCAACGGGTTTTATTCAATGCAGCCTGTCATTCCCCGTTCCTGTATGCTGAGAACACATGCCCCAGCATAAGAATGGGCAGCATAAAAATGAAGGGGCAGAGAGGAGAGAAACTCTCCTCCTTGGCTCTCAGAATCACTTTAACAGGCTATTTATTTGGGACACGTGAGCATATGCTGTTTGGACCAAAAAGAAGTTGGTTGCTGTAAGCAGGGCATGTGCACATTTAATAAAATTAGAGCAAACCCCTCTGAAAAGAGCTATGCTGAGGACACTTGCCTACCAGCAGGCACAAGAGCGGCTTGGAAGGATGCATGTTAACAGGGTGAGAAGATACTAATGCACCATTTCAATCCTGGCATCCTCACCACAGCTGCCAGAAAGGAGCTGCCAGATGGGACTGTGGGGAATGCGTTCAAATTGCAAATTTTTCTGCTGATTATCCAGACAAGACCACCCACCCATTTCACCGGAGGTTTCACAGCTGATGCTAGTGACTTGGAAAGTAAGGTTATATATCCTAAGCCATCCAGTCTGGCTTTTAAATTTTATAGTTTTTAATAGAGATGCTCTTGATTAATCCTTCCATCTTCCTTTCCTGCTGTGCTGGAAACTGTAATATATCATGGGCAGAAAGCAGAAGTGAGGGGGAGGGCAGGAAGGGAAAAAGAACAACAAAACTACAAAAGTGATCAGGTCAGAGCAGGCAACAACAAGAAGAATATAAAATGTCAGCAATAAAAGTAGAGGCTGAAAGGACTGGCAAGGCAGACAAACAAGCAGTGGGATGTAGGGGTTTTCAGCAGAAGATAATCTTTAAAACAACAAACCAATTCAAGGCATTGTCATAAAATACTCTGTCGTACAGAGAGTAACAATCCCCCAAACTGGGTGGAGTAAAATCTTCGCTCAAGCTACAAGCTCTAGTTACCCCTAGGCTTTTCCACAACAGACAGAAAGGGAAGCTGAAGTGAACTGGTCAAATCTTGGCAGAGAGTAGTAACTCCACCCTGCGTTTTAGCTGTTGGCAGGGAAATGAACACACAGCAGAATACAGCAGATTTTTTATCAGAAACTATTTTTTCAATACATTTCTAATATTAAAAAAGATTAGACTTAAATTTTACAGTGGTGGAGACCACGTTACTAGTCAGGCTGGTCACCCTCCAAGAAAACCCAGTAACCACATCCAGTAAATTTATTAATTGCATATGAGGTTTTTCTTGCAGCCCAAACTCCTGGAGTCAGGTGACTGAGTGGAAGTTAAGATCTTTACTTTAGTGAGAATAAAAGAAAAAAAAAGGAATTAAATTTAAACCTTATAGCTATGGAGAAGCACTTAGAGATGAGCAAAAAGTTTCAAAGTAGAGAGGATTTTATAATCAACCAAATGCTTTACCATGTTTAAAATCTATTTGTTTTTTAAAACACAAATCAGTGTTTTAAGACTAGTTTTTTACTATCTGGATGCTGCATCTCACTTCAAATAGACCAATAAAGTCAACAACAATTAATCTGTTTCTCTGGTCCTCTTGCCAGCGTGACATTTCAGAGCAACCTGCACAATTCTTCAGTTTCAGTATTTGAACCCTCTGAATTAAAAGAAAACAGCAAGAGCCAATGCTTTATCCACCACCCCTACTTACAGACTGTCAGATAAGGGGCCATTCTGAAACAAATAATTTCTGTGAATATTTCAAAGAGAGAAATGAGAAAGATGGGATATCTAAAAAAACTACCTGAAAGTACAAAGTGAAAGAATTGACATTGCTTAATCTGAAGAAAAAAGGGGATGCAGGGCAACAGTCTTTAGGTATATCAAGTGTGCCATAGAGAAGGTAAGTCAAATTTTCTATGTTTGTGACAAACAGGGCAGAGAGTAACAGGCTTACATCATGCAGAAGAGAATTCCAGTTGGATAGCTGGAGACACTTCCTAATGATAAAAATAGCAAAACCCTGGAACAGGCTGACCATGAATTGTTCAATATCAGAGGCTTTTCAAAATAGGTTAAATAAACCCCTTCTGAGAATGACATTGGTACAGCTGATCTGCCTCAGGGCAAGGAGATGGACGGCATGATCCTTTGAGGTCCCCCCCAGCCCGAGATGTCTATGATTGTAAGAATTTTAACAATTGGACTTGATGACTTAATGGTATTTTCCAAACTAAATGATTATAGAATTCTATTAATTCTTTATTAAACAAACTACTTACATTTCAGAAACTGTGTTTTACTCTGCCACATAATATAAAATAACCACTGAAAACAAGTTAGTTTGTGAGAGAACTTTCCTTTGCAAATAATTCCTCTTCATAAAAGAAGGACAAATTATCTAGTGTCCTTTAAACTGTAGAAAAATATTTACTCACTGGTCTCATTCCTGTAGTAAGGGGAAAGGCCTACAGAGCATTCATTTTAATGAAAACAGAAGCTTGAAATAACTACCTCTCCTTCCCTAACCTTTTGTCTGTTTTTCAGATCACTTGTGGACTCTTACTTGCCCTCCACTCAGATGTTCTTCAGCCTCACAGTAGTTTAGTACAAGGGAAATCTTTCCCTTAGTTTCATTTTCACCTCTCTGCTACACTGATAGAACATGTCCCACTTGCATATATAGCTGATCTTCTCCCACCTCACACCTGAGGATTGATGAAGCTCTCCCTAACACACTGTCTCTCAATCTTGCCTACGTGGATGTAAAAGAGTGAAATAAAAGCAGATTATGCAGGCAGTGGTAAATGAGATTTCAGAATGGGAATAAGCCATAAACTCATCCCCTCTTCCAAGGAGACAGTCAGGAAATGCCACAATACTCAAGCCCAGATAGTGATCTGCAATCGTGACTCAGTCTAGTACATGGGAGCATTTGCCAAGAGCAGCATGAACTGATGGCATGATGCAGCAAAACTCCTCAAAGACAGCCAAGTCTCCCTTTACAGAATTATTCCTATCCTCCCCAAAACCTGATAAATAAATGAATCTGAAAACTTCTCTCATTCACAAGTTTAGCCCAGCTCTGTATCACAGGGACTGTACCACAGTCTTTCTCTTCCACTGAGAAAGAAATGGAGGCCCCAGTGAATTCTCTCCATCACAACACACTGCTATAGGCAAATTTTCTTCCCAGAAGTGCCACCTTTCTTTTAAATGTACTTGTGATGAGCAGTAAGGGCAAGGATGCTCCTGGATCCAGCTCTATCATCCCAGGCAAAGTTCTCATGGGATCGGGTAATGACAGTGGTCAATAAGATTGCCAGCAGTATGTGAGTGGCACAAAGAGCCAAGGGATCAAAAAGAAAAGACCTTCAGAGAAAAATAATTGTTTAACATAACTAAGAAGAGAAGATGAAGAGCAAAAAGGTGAGGCTGTTGTATTCCCCATCAGAGATGTGAAATGGTAAACGCCAGCACCTTCACAAGCTCATAACAAATCTTACTCTGGGAGAAAATAATTTGAAGGAAAATACTTAGAGGTTACAAAAATATGGTATGATGCACGAGGGATTATAAAAGTAGGAGATTTCCTAGGCATCCACACTACCTCCCAACCAGTCAAGATTATTTCCCACTGTTCATCAGTAATGCATTGCACTTAAAAAAAAGAAAAATGTTTTGAATACAGTTATCTTCATTGTAGGGCTCCTGAATTGCTAGGCTTGCAGGGGAAGGACTGAAGAGTTTTAAACAAATTAAGTGCACAGAAACTATTATAGTGTTTTAAAATTGTTATTAAAGATTTCTGCATCCTACTGTAATGGGCAAATCTGATACCTGTGAGGCAGTTGCTGCTCTTTGGAGGACAGCACATTTTGGGCAAATGGCCTCTTGAGGGAATACAGGAACAACAGACCTGAAACAGCTCTATTGTGTAAAAGGCACCACACTGACCACATAAATCTTAATGTTTTCAAAGAAATAATTGTATTCTTAAGTTGCTGAAGCATGCTCTAGAAGTTTTCTGAACAGGGTGTGCCCTTTTTGGCTCTAACAACTTTTAGAGAGCCCCAAGCAAGGTCTCATGCCTTTCATTTGTATTTTTGTAGCTTTCTGATTAAAATATGTGACTGACCTAAGGAAGCAACTAAAAAAAGCTTTCCCAATTAATGTCACATGCCAGATCAGCAGGCATTATGGGTTATCAAATATTAAAAACAATGTTTGAGAAATGCAGAGTTGGCTTTATTAAGCCTAAGGAATTGACTTATATGCGGGTGAAAAGATTACTTCAATGAAGTAACAAGATCTTGTCTTTAACTGATTTTCCCTGAAGCATTTCAACTCAGTATCCTTCCTCCACTGGCCAGGTACAGCACTGGCAAAGGTCACTGCCCTACCTCCTGAACTGTTTCAGCCTTTTTTTTTGCACTATCTCACTGGAAGTGAGAATGGTGGAGACAGAGCATGTAAAAGGTAATGACCAACTTCAGGGACAGTCAGTGCAGTCACATAGGAAGGAGAAATGCAGCTTCATGGTCTGTTTTGCTGCTCTACAATGTCCCTAGGTCTAGCTTATTAGCAAACTCTCCAGGTTCTCTCTATATGAAAAACTTCAAGCAGTTTTCCACGTCGTCCTCAGGCACAACAGCAAAATCCTGTGAGGTGCACAACATGGGAAAGCCAAAACAAGCCTCCCCTCTTCCTTACACTTTTCAGCAACCTTGCTATCTCTAGAATGGGGGGGAAGATGGAAGGGTTGCTCCCCACCCTGTGCTCTTGTTTTGCCCTAGGCCTCCCATAAGCTACCAACAAGTATCAGATTGCTGGCTCATCTGGACCATTCACTAAACAAGAGATAAGGATTACTTACATAGGAACTGTAAACCCATCATCAAAATGCCTATAATTGCAGGAGAAATCAGCTGTCCAAAATGTGGAGGTCTCAGCTGAGTTTTGCCCACAGCTGCAGGGATCCTGCTTTTCACCTCCCCACTGTACTTGTTCAAAGAGAAGAAAAAAATCCACCTTTAGGTCAATTAATGGGGGCATTTCCTCTGGTAGATTATGTCTCTAAGTAAGAGAGCAGGCATCTGCCAATTAACTATGTAAAGACAAGTACAAAATCCCAGATTCTGAAAGGCTTTCAAATGCGACGCCTCTGGCACAAGCCTTGCCTCCCTGCATTATCTCCAGAAGTAGGTAAAGGGCTTCATCCCTCTCCCTTTGCTCTGTAGTTTGGCTTATCTAAGGTATACCAGACACACATGCTTTCAAGGAGCTTTTCGTTAGAAACAGGCCTTTTACCAGGGTACACAAATACAGGAGCAGATGTAAACTGTCTTTTCCCAGTACTGCCTCATTGCACTATCCCCCTCTCCATACTCCACCCTGCTTTCTTTGCACCCAGCAGTGACCTAAACTGTTCAGCTCTAAGATCTGGAGAAGTATTTGCGGCATCTCATTAAAGCCAAACTCAGGCAACAGCCCCTGTGCTTTGGTATGTCAGAAGTGCTTGATCTGGGCAGCACAGCAGCCCACCTACGAGTAACAAGGAGTAATTTTTCACATACTTTTACAGAAAGAAGGATAAATGGAGGGTCACACCTGATAAAGCAGCCATCTCAGCATGTGATAGAGTCATGATGGCTTCTTCAACCATGATAGTATCGTATTAAGGAATTCTATTTCTACACCTCCATGTCTTTCCTCTGCAGTTTCATTTTACATTTCAAGCTCAGACTTTTATTATTCTTTCTTTCTTAGCCATTATAAACTATGGATCATTTGTACTTCTTGAAATCCCTAGTGACTGGTACAGTTTGTCCTGATCAATGCTGACTTTAAGTTGTTTTGCAGAAACTAAGTAAATGGCAGACTGTGAAGGCTAATTAGGAAGGACAGAGAACCCAAAGGCTGCAAAGGTGGCCACTGGTCAGATGAAAACTAAATCTCCAGGTTTAAAAACATGGATGAAAGCTTGTAATAAACAGCTGGTTTATACTGAACTTAGATAAAGGGCTAACAGGCCACCAGAGCTATTACTGAGTGAAGTCTCACCGCCACTCATCTGAAGAGGACATAATTCCTGGCAAGCAATTCAGTCATGCTGTTCAAAGCAATGAGCAACTGACAGAACTGCAGTGCAGGTAAGCAAAGAACAGAAAGCCATCCAGAAACAGCCAACATCCTCACACTGTATAGTATGCATCCATCCTATGGCAAGATAAGAAATGAAAAGGCAACTTCCTGTGTTTGTCAACAGACATTAGAGTTTGGTTATTACAGCTGTAGTGTTCTCCTGCTCTCAGCTCTATGCCTTTTTTTCCATAGTACCCGTGACACTTGGAACAGCTTCCAATACCCTTTTTACCTAATGCCCTAAATCTCCACAGAACCTATTTTCCCCTTGAAGCTTCCCTACATTGGCCTGATTTGGCTTAGTGTCTTTGCATGATTTCACGGCCAAATTGTTGTCCAGGTGCTGGTAAACTACCTGGAATAGGACTGTATTTCCTCCAGCATTTGTAAAGTGCAACATGCGGTGCTGTGTGCAATAGAAATCTGAGAACAACTTCCCGCATTACATGCCATCTTACAGCACGCGCTCTCTAGATTTCATTACAAAGAGCCCTAATCCTCACACAGCCATGCCTAAATCTGTCTGCTGCTACAACTATGACACCAGCATGGTGATGAAGCAGCTGTGTGGGGGGAGTCCAAAAAAAAAAAAGTGCAGCAAGCTTCTTTTTGTTCAACATGCATTTTGTCTCCCTCACACTTAAGTTACTTGCAGTAAAGCAAATAATTCATGGTCTCAAATATATATATGTTAATTTTGCTGTTAATGTTATTATTAATGTTTAATTAGTCTTTGCTCTGAAGATGAAAAACAGTGAAGCAATAAGTTAGGCTCCTGCAATTACTGTGATTGCACTCACAAAACCAGCTAATTGCACTTGCAAATTACAACTTAGCTATTTGCACATGTACTTCCGCAGTCTGCCGGCACCACCACGATAACTGTGTGGAGAGCCTGGAAAAAAAACTAGGGTGAATTATAGTAATTCTGTGGACTGTTATTTGGTTTTATTTCACTTCCTACACACTAGTATTTTCTGATTCTGTTCCCGTGGCACAAGGGTTTTCAGATTATTGCATTCTGCAATGCATGTCAGACCTGGAGCTGTTCCTGGAGCCCCGGGCCCTAAGAGGTGCCGTTGCTCTGTCCCTTAGCCAACATGAGCAGAGAGAGGTCTTCAGATAAGGTGATGGGCATGGGCCTTCCCTCCCCACTGTTGGCTCTAAGAGGCATTGCTTGCCCTCTTCCAGGTGTGAAGTCCAGTTAGCTCATCCCTTCTGTGGTGTACCCACACCCACAGAGGACTGCTTTCAATGTGCAACCATTGTCCATCATTGTGGTGGACCAAAAGCTAGGTGTAGGCTGAACAAGTTTGGTGAAGCACAATACAAAGCTTTCAGACACGTCCTCTGCAGAACTTGTTATCTTGGGCTAAATGACTTTTGCAAAATGGTCTTTTTGGCATACCCATTCATGCTTTTCAGTCCTACATGGAACACTCAGAAACCCCACCACTTTCTTTAGGGACATGGTGACACCAAGGTAAAGTCACTTGTCCCTCCAATCACATCGTGCTCAGAAGAGAACCGAGCATTTGTACTGTGCACAGGTAGCACATTTAATTGCGCAGAGCTCCCTGACATCTCTATCTGGCAACACTCAAACCCTTCATGCTGTCGCAGTGATGTAGAAAAGACTAGCCCCAACAGCAGCCTCCCTGAAGCAGTGCTGGAGAGAGTCTGCAGTGCCTCTGTGGCACAATTCATTCATATTTCACAGCCTATTTGACAAGACATTAATGTAATAGTTAATGGTTGTTAATTTTTCCTGATGATTTCTTATGAAATGCACATGACCTAGACGTCTGAACATAGCAGGAGCACAAGGGCTGATCAAAATTCTTTTTCCTGATGAGCAGATTTCAATATGTCTGCTCTGCAGCAGTCACGTTCTCCAACAGCAGCAGGGCCTTTGAATCCTTTCCACTCCCCCTCACAAAATTAAACATTTGCTTGTTTTTCTAATCTTGCTATAGACAGCCTCCACAGGTCACACATAGAAATGAGCACACGATATTAAAATCAATCTGCCCCACATACTCATTCAAACAGAGGGGAAAAAACAGAGTCACAGAGCACAACTGCAGGACTGGAATAAAAACCAATAAGGTGCCCCTTCCCTAATTTCTCTGAAGGTCTTTCTAGAGTTTTATTCCCAACAGTGCTCCTTAGATGCCTCAGTTTGCCTGCAGAAACACTTGATATTTCTGTAGTGCAAATCAAAGTGAATTAAACATTAAAGCACTGTGATAGCATAGCAGGTCTGCTATAGGAGCGAAATTGGTTAACATGGCACCAAAGTTTATGAAGCAGTGGACTGGACTTTCCCCCTCCTCCTTCTCCACCTTCCTCAGCCGTATTTACTTATTTATTACTTCATTCATGCACCCTTCAGCACAAAGCAGAGAAATCTTCCAGTGTAACCCTCAAGTTAGATTGGTCTAGCACTTTGAATTTTCTGCATATTGCATGACACAGTTACATACACACAAGCTGAGGGACACGCTGCATTCTGATGTGTCCTCTTAGACAGTGCTTTTCAATACTCCCTCATTAAAAGGCAGCACATTAACTGAAGGATCCCAAACACTCCTCAGAAGAGGAATCCCTCTTCCTTTAACAGAAGGCTAAGGGGTGCATGAACACCTGCTGCCTGAAGACCATTACCACCAATCTTCTTCAGTCACAGGGTATAAAAAGCATCAAAGAGATGTCTTATTCACAGGTGAGACCCTGGAGCACCTTGCACTAACTCCCACTCCCTTACACGCCTCACAGAGGGACTGGCAAACTGACCAGAGACAGAAAGCCATTTTCTGCAGTCAGCTTTCTGCTCAGCTCCTTCCCCTCTCTCTTGACCATACACATTCTCTGCTTGCTTTCCCTTGGACAGCCCTTCAAGATTATGAAATGAATGAGAAGACAAGGGCTTGTGAACACCAAGGGGAACAGGCACAGGTACCAAAGGGCCTACAGAAACGGACTCCACATTCAGATGTAAAGACGTTTGGCATCTGCATTAAGAGATCCAAGAAACCAAAAAGAGCCACAACAAAAGCTGGAGCTTAAGGAAAGAAATGAAAGAAGTAATTCAGAGAAGCACACTAGAGAGCCAGCAAAAAGAATTAATTTTTTAAGGCCAACTAAAGGGAGAGACTCTAGCCAAGGCCTTGACTTCCATATAGTAGAAATCTGCACTTCAAATTAAGCCCAGAGGAAGTTTATCCACTGGAGCTGAATAATGAAACCATCATTCAAAATGATTTCATATAACTTCTGGGGTTGGCTGTTATTTTGGTCTTTGGGTTTTTTTTTTTTTCAAGAGAGAAGCTGCAAGGCAGTTTAAAGCTCAACTATATTAAGGTTCACAGAGGCTAGGTCATCTGGAGAAGCTCTGATTCCCTCTGGTCATTTTGATGATTCTGACTCCCCTCCCACACATTTCTGTTTCCCTCTCTCAGCACGTCACATCCATGACTACCAAGTCCTAAACAGTGATGTCTGAGTAGGTAAACATGATTCAGATTCCATCTTTATTATCTTTAGAAATATTTAGCGGGTTCTCTAAAGATGCTTTTGATCAATTATTATGCCAGACAAAAAGTTTAAAGCCTCCTTTGGCACTGGTGAACCCTTTTCTTGCCCTGTTTTCAAACTGTGGACATAAATTTCACAGCTAACTTTACTTCAGAAGAATGATTTTGCATAATCAGAGAGATTTCTCTAAATTTCCATTATGCTCCCCCCACCTGCACAAAGAAGAGATGCAACATGTATATGTACCTGGAGTCACCACCAGCTGAATACCTCAGCCAAATAACATTCAGCCATATTCCTGAAGAGAGGGCAGAGTACTCATACATAGATTCCCGCTGTCACTAGGATCAAGCCTAAAATATACTATTTTAACACATAGCTACATTGGAAAAGATAGGCAAGGAAGACATGCAAATATCTCAGGTCCGTGTTTCTTCTTATTTCAACAGATAAACATACAGAACTGCAAAGACAGCAAGCCAGAAAGTTCATACATAATGCTGCTCAGAAACTGGCAGATCCGGTTACTTTTTCCCCCTATTATTATTATTTTGAGGAGAAAGTACTATGGAGAGCTAGCATTGAGGAAAGCAAGCATCAAACGTGTTGTAGTAGCTATACAAATGTGAAGATAGGATGATATTTTATATCTTGAGTTCATCTATTCTCTTTCAAACATTCTGCATGCATTCTCCCTCCATCTTCACTTTCCTTTGAGAGCATAGCCACAGCAAGTATGCACTATCAATTATTTATTAAAATCCCTGGCTGCTTCTGCTCTGATTTCTTACTATAAACAGGAATGTGCCTAGTGAAGATGAATGGGTACATCATTGATTCAAACAAGTGCTTCTTTGATTGATAAGCAGCTTAAATGGCCTTCACTGCCTACTTATTTTGATTTAGATTAAGTGCCCAAACTCCCCACTAACATCAGGGCCCCCATGAACTAGGTATTAGCCAATATCTATGAAAAGACTACTCCTCCACTAGGAGTTTCATAATCTAAATACCCATGAAAAGCAGAGATACAAAGAGGTAAACCAGCATGCTTGCCACCACAGAGCAGGCACAGAACATAATCCGTACCTCCTGCCTCTCAACAGGGATGGTGGCATCCTGCCACATTGCTGCAAGCTCTGCAATAGCTTTCACCAATACTGCTAGTGATTCAAGTTGATCCAGTGAGGCTGGCTCTTCTCCACTGCATGTGAGAAGCTGGAGATCTATTAAATGCTCTCTCACTATTTCTTTCTCCCTCTCACGGGTTGGCATTATTCCTCAAGAGAGGATCTGCAACTAACAACAACAACAAATTATTAAAAAATTACTACATTCTACTTGCATAAACAGGGAATACAAAAATATAGAAAAAGTGTATGTATAGAGAATTAAGGAGAGCTTGTTTAAGCCTCTGTCTTATAAATCTAAGTATTTAACTGTGCTTTTAAAGTGTTCTCTCTCTGAGTGAAGGTTTTTATTGATGGAAAATGTTTGGGGTTTTTTTCCCCTTAAAATCAATTCTGAGAAAAACCTGTATACTCCTCTGGTAAACTGCTGATTTAGAGAGTAACAAGAGGATAATAATAATAATAATCTGACACCACCCTCACCCAAGAAAAACAATAAAAAAGCAAGTATCTCCATTCCCCAAGACACCGCTATGTGTAGTGTGGCTAGTTTCCTCCTTTCACCTCTGTAATCATTGCCCTTCTCAGCAGAGTCAAGGACATGAATTTTTCCTGAGCATATTCCAAAAGGCCTCTAGATGTCCTGCCCTCCTGAACAGCAGCAGCTCTCTGCACACATGAAATTTCTGCCAAAGCTCAGTTCCAGCTATAGGTTTATGTTCCATCAATATGCCTGCACCGGGACCCACCTCTTTTTTTCCCCTCGGAGAGTACCTTGGGTTTCATACTCTTTCCTTACTGCATTCCTCTTCCCTTCCATTGCTAACATCCTAACCTGTCACACTAGGCTCAAATAATACCTGGCTACTTTCATTTGCTGCACTAATGCTTTGTTGCATGTTATAGCACATGCAGTTGAACAGAACTACATAGAACTCTACATCTTTGCTAGAACACCACACAGGTGCTTTCCATAGACCAAAGCACTCCACACAAAGAGTCGAAAAGCACCAAGAACAACTGAGGCCTGTCTTTAACTGAGACGGGATCTGTTTTGCAGTGTAGTTGTGGCATAAGTTTGAGTGTAAGATTTCTTACCCTTTTTATTTTCAGGAATTACCCAGCTATAAGGGATTTTATACTGAGAAAATCTAGCTTAATAATGGACCACATGAAAGCATCCAGTTAATTCAGCAAAGGACACATTTTGCTGTCAGTAGTTCAGATCCTCAGTGCAGAGGGACAGAAACATCACAAGCCTCATTTAAATTGCCCTCTGGAGAAAACTCCCCAAACTTGTTATTTAGCAACAGCATAACTGTGACAGATACATCAGCACGCTCCATATTACAGTATAACATGAGCTAATGGAAATTATTTGCAGGAGTGATGGTGGAACTGTTTGTTCCAATGACTGGTACAGCCTTTGTCACCATGACTTTCCAAGCTCCAACTCGCATTTAAAAAAAAAAAAACCACCAACCATAAAGGGCACTAGATACACAAGGACCACTACGGCAGGGTTTCATGACTACAATGAGAGACAGAAAATGCTTTGGTAGGGACAAATCTGGGAGAGAGTGGAGGGAGAGTTTTAAATTATATGCACACAATTTTCAGAGATGCAGTCCTTTTTAAAGCACATTTCTAGCCTTCCGTTATCAAAAACCTTTTAAAATATTCAGATATGATTAGATCAAGCATTTCCCTACAAAGCCAAATGAATGAAGTATGGCATTTCAGCTGTCTGAAAGACATGACTGCAGAGTGAAGCCTAGGGGAGGAGAAGAGACTTTAAGCTTCACTGACATATACTCCATATAAAAGGCATGCTAGGCAGACTTTTTGGGTCAGTGGTAATCAGCAAGAACATTAAAGCCTAGCTGTACTGTAACCATGGAAAAAAAAAATCTCTTATTCTCTAATAGCAAAAGCAGTCACAATGGCTGTGGTGAGCAGCCAAGTGAGGGGCCACTTACTCTCCAACCCTGCCCTACTGAAGCCAATGGTGCTACAGCAACTACACCAGTGAGTGAAGTCAGCTTGCCAGAACTCCCAAGACACAAGCATGCTCCTAAGTTGCGTGGGCACACTCTGATTTTGTGTCACCTGTCTAGAAGACAGATTAAGCAGAGATGGATCTAATGAACGTTCCTCTTCACCAAAAGTGCACCAGTGAAGATAAAAGGGCGCTGATGATTGGTATTGAACAAACCCATCACCAACCCCTCTGATTCGCACACTAAGGAAAGCTGTCACATTTATGAGGTGCTCGCTAAAATCAGCTGGCAAGAGGCTCGCATCCCCTCCCCAGGTTTGTATTCTTTTCTCCTTGCTCTGTTTGAAATTCTTCAGCTGTTAAAAGCAAGACTATCCCACTGTCAAGTCATTCAAATCCCAGATTTCACTTCCCATTAAAAGACCACAGAATGATAAAAAGCAGGTCCTTCTTTTACCCCAGCTGAGATTTTCCCTCAAATTAATCATACACACTATGAACAATTAAAGAAACTGAAATCTATATACAGCACTTGGATAGGTACTGCACTTGAGTATACGTAAATAGGCTTCAGTGCTAGATGGTCTGCTGTCTGAATGGGATTTTAATTACGTTATGATCAATTGGAAATCTTACTTGGATGACATAGGGCCCTTTCCTAAACTTAAAACATACAACTTTCAAATGAGCTTCATTCCTCCAAAGTAGACCCCAAATAACTAGACAGAGCCTCTTCAGAGAATGTTCTTCCATGTGGCTAGCTTAAAGAAGGCTTATATCTCTGTGAAATTCGTATTAAGAAACAAAATCAAAACTTCAGCATGGGTAAGGTAGAACAGAGTCTATCAAACACATTTCAGCAACATAGACGTCCTTGAGTTTGGATACTTCCTCCTCCTGCTTAGCCCCCTCTGATGCCTGTCTGCTTCATCACTCAGTGCTACCTTAGCCAAAAGGCCCAATGGGCCCAAACCAAGTTTTTAAAGCTTATTGACAGCAACACAGGAACTCTCAGGAGAACCAGGAGAAAACTTCATTAAGGGCTCCCTTGAGGAAAATCCATTAAGCCTTCCATCACACTGTGAGGACTTGTTCCCACAGAGTATCCATAAGGGTCTGGCTCCAACCCTGCAAAGACCTTGCAAGATCACCTCATACGTAGTCACAACTTGTCTCCCCCAAAGCCATCTGACAGGATGATGCTACAAGTGCAGATATTTGCCTACTTGTCCCACAGTCTTCATGATGGCCACAGCTACAGCTAGGAGGGAAGCAAGGAAGCAGTCACTTGGCACTCTGTGTGGGGAAACATCCAGGCAGACACACGCAGCTAAGGAACCAAGTAAATAATCCAACATGAAAAACAGACACCTGGGTTTTAGCATGTACCTGGAGCTCCCACAACTCAAACTCTAATAGCACAAGCTCGAAATACAGAAAAGAATCATGGAAATTAACAGAAGAGAAATCCAATGCTTTGCCTCAATGAAAATATTTCCTAACTTGTAAGGAATGAAAAAATTACCTATATGCACTGTAATTAATGAACACCTTTCCTCTGTTCCTGGAACCATAAAGTCTGCATATCATCACAACACCACCACAGGTCTCATTTTGTGTGTGTTGTGAGTGCTGCTATGTAAGACCAAGTTCACCCTGGAAGTGCTCTATGTTTTGGGAAGCTACCAGCTGGTGTTTGTTACCCATCAGGACCAAGGTGTCAAGCATATGATGCTACTTCTCGATCAAGAAAAGAGTCTCTTGCTGGCATAGAAGCAAATGAACAGCTTTCCCAAGAGTGTTTTTACAGGCCACCAGCTCAATATTAAAAAAAAAAAAAGTCAAGGATTATGTATGATGAACAGCTGGAGACTGTTAAACATATTTTACTTTAGGTTTGGCAGGGTTTAGTAAATCATGATTTAATCACACTTCCAGGCCATCACTGTAAGCGAACTCTGGAAATGCTCAATAAGACATAAAGAAAGCATAAACACAAGAATGGAAAGACATTTTACCAGGAAGGACGTTGCCGTTTGTTATTTAGCTTTGGAGCAGAACAAATGTGAAGAAGTCTCAGAAAGGAGATGAGAAGAGATATGAAAGAATATCATGTCACCTTCCTTTCTCAATCATGCGCACACTTCAGTTGCAAACCTGGCTTGGACCTCTGGGAGGGTATCCCCACCCCACACACGTGCAGGCACACACACACAGAGCTGTAAGACCCAGAATGCTTTAATGTGAATTTCCCATTTCTTACAGTAATAAGACTTCAGTGTCAGGAAACACTGCCAGATATTTCAACTAGCTAGGCAGTGCATAAGCCCAGATAAATTAAAATTAGTTCCATGCAAGTTTTGAGGAATACTGTCATATGCTTTACTGAAGATTAAAGGACAAGTCAGTGAAAGCTGTGACGCTGACTTCAGTGGCACAAGGTTCAGCTGTCTGAGCAGTGCATTTACCTTATTCAAGCAATTTTAATAGTTATTACAACTAAGCCAATACCCTGATTTATTCTTTATTAACACCGCTCGCTCATTTTTTGTGGTTTCATTACTTCCTAGAAACCAGAGGTTTATAGGTTCTGGGCCAAATTCAGAAGCAAGGCTTGTAAAACTGATCTAAATTATACTTGGGTAAATTATATTCTACAAGATCTTAACTCCAAAAGAAATGGAAAAACAAAATGTTAAACTGCCCTCCTATTAATTGCTTGAATGACCCAAAGAACACATGAAGATCCATACTAGGTTAGACTAACAGTTTGTCCAGCTCAGAACCCTGTCTCCAGTTCTTTGACTAGACTAGATTACAGGACATTGTATTACATGAGACTGCGAGACTGCGTAGAAGCTGGCTCCATCCACACACACCTGATGTAGCAGCACCTCCCAAATATAAAGAACCAGCAGTTGACCAAGGCAAAATACAAGAACATGCCATGACTTTTCTTTGGAGCACCCCATTTCCAGCAATGTGCCCTTCTGGTATTTACCAAAGCAGAGCAGATGTCCCTGTATTTATGGGTGCTCAATAGATCCCCCTTCCATTCCATCCAAAGACCCAGTTGCCTTAGATTCTGTGTATCTTCTTAGCATCCTAAAAGTTACGGTAAGGAGCTCCCCAGTTGCTCAAGGACCCACCTCACATAGTTTTGAACTTATTACTTGCTAGTTTGCTTTTATGCCCCCAAATTCTCTCTTTTGTACCCAACTCTCCTGGTTTCCTTGGAGACAAACTATAGCAAACCAGAGTTCTGGTCAGCTGCTTAATAGTGTAAATTTAACACAGCTTTAAGTTCAACATTTCCTCCTAAAATCTATTTTTTAGTACTGTTTTACAAGAAAATAGCATAAAATAAAGAATTCATTTTCAGAATTCGTTTTTTTACATACTTGTCACTTTTCATATTGTAAATGTCTACATTATGATGTAAACATTTTGAAACCTTGTTGGTTTCTATTCTTCATGTCTCGGGTTTTTATAAGAACTTCACAAAAAAGAAAAAAAAAAAAGGAGTTTTCAGTAATAAAATTTCCACTCTAACTGCCCAATTCTTTTTCCCCACTTACTACGTATCTTCCTGTTCTTTGTGAAATCACTGCTTCCAAACTGTGCTGATGTAAGGAAAAAAACCATACCTGGTGTCTTTTCTTTCTATCCTCTGCCCTGAAACAAACTCCTCTCCTTTGCTTAACCATGTGCATGTTACAAAGAAGAAGTACACAAAATTTTACAATACAAAGTTTGCCAAGCATTCTGTTTTAAATGATAGTGTGAGACTAAGTTGAAAACATCAGTTCTTACCCACGCAGCTAAAGCTCCAAGCAAGAAGCTAGATCATCTTCTGTTGTTTTACAAAACATTCATGCACAGCTGTTTGATTACTTCCAATGGTTTGGACAGAAAGATTGTTCCAAAAATCCATAGAAGTGAATGCTTGAGGGCTTTCTTGCCTATGTGAGAATGATATTTTTTTCAAGCTTACTCTTATTGAACATCTAGACTTCACAACTTCCAAAGCAAGATGGCACAGCTGGCAGAATGCAATGAAACCAGACAAGAAGGTCCATGCAAGCACAGTTCATTAGTAACAGGAACTGCAGATGGGCCATGCTTTGAAACTCAGATACTTGAAACTTAAATACAAAGAGCTCACAGGTCAGTTGTGATGGACATGCACATTAGCAGCGTAACAAAAATGACACATTCACAGCATATTATCCATTTTTCCCCATGGAAACACAGGTTTCTAAAAATGAACCATCAAATGAACAATTTTAACACATACTCAATTTGTTCAGCCTTGGGACTACCTTTGCTGAGTCAGATTCCTGCTAGAACTGGCTGGGTTTCTGGAAGGAAAGTATTGAAGACAGCAGTGGAAGTTAATCCCTTTCATTTAAGAACGTTTTAAAGGCTGCTGACAGCCACTAAGATCTAGGACAACACATACCATCTTTTCAAAAGGAAAATCTGGGAAAAAACATAATAAGGAAAAGAAAAGCCACAAATTGCAGCCCCCATATTGGACATGTTGGACAGCAGTGGTAACCAGGCTGAAACACAAGCAATCTTCATTCAGAATTAAGTCAATTTTTCACTTCAATACCTATACTTCAAAAAATCTGCGTGCTTACATATTGTCAGGACCTAAATATGGTACTTCCTGCCATTGTGAGCTCTAAGTGAATGGCTTCAGTTAGATACAGAAGCCAAGACAGTGTGTACTGAAGCCTTTCCTCCCAGCCCTGTGCCTTGTGGTGGCTGCAGGAGCCCTAGGACAGAGAAGATGATCTCAGTGGGCAGCTCTACCCCCACCACATCCAAAGCCAGGTACCAGAATGTCCATGCCACCTGATGGTAACAACAGCCTTTGTGGGATCACTCCTTAAATCCTTCTGTGCAGATAATGGTCAAAGCAGCGTTCCCACCAAAATTCAATGGCAAAACCCCCATAGATGCCAGTGAGGCCAGGACATCACGTAGGGTGCTTGTTGGGAGCCAGGACAACAGTACCCTCACTTCAGTCACCTCAGAGAGAGCTGGAGATGCCAAAAAAATTAAAAATGAAACCAAAAGGGGGGATTTTGCTCTGAGGTCTTAAATCAAAAGAAAACTCCTTAAGAGAGTGATAAATATCATTTGCAGCTTTTATCTAAGCATCAGTTCCAAGTATTTCCTTATTTTCTAATTAAAATAGAGAGTTGAGTGCCAGAACAATGATCTCTAGTCAAAGACTCTCACAGACGGAGGGATCACACCAACTCATTTCCTACTTAAACAATGAAATCAAACCAAGGTTTGGGAGACCAGCGTTTGTTGCTATTATTTGAGCTGGCACCACATGCGCTCTGCAGTACTTTGATGTGGCTGCCTTAGGCAGCTCATAACAGGAGTAATAATATTGTAAAATATAAACAATCCCAGTTAGCAGTTTGGGGGAAAAAAAAAAGCAACAACAGAGCCCCTGCTTTTGCAGCAAGAACTAGCAAACTTCCTTCTCTGTTTTCAGGGTCCAGTAAAACTAAACCCAATTTTAATAGTGCCAAGTCTGTGCTCCTGATCATGAAGGAAAGGGAGAGAAGCACAGAGACCTCCCTGAGCCTCAGCCTTGGGCAACCCCCCTGCGGGTGGGGATGGGCTGAGGCCAGGCTAGGACATGGGCCTAGAGGACATGGCCAGGGAGGGTAGAGCTGTGGGGAGCTGGAGACAAGCCCTGCTGCAGCATTTTGATGGGGCAGGGGCTGATGACCCCAGGAGGCTGACATGGGGTTCTGGGCCCTGAGCAGGGTGAGGAGAGCTCAGGTGGCTGGGGAGGGACAGGCAGGGCTGGGGGTGCCCTCAGTGCCCAGACACTGGGCCTGCACACTTCAAACCTAAGATGAACGCAGTCACACCCCAGAGTTACCCCAAGCATCACCCTGACTGGCAGTTAAAGGGCTCTCCTGCTGACATGGGGGCTATAAAAACTTCAAATTACCAACGGAAGTGGTAATCACGAAAAAAATTTAAGTGCTCACCTTCCAATGAATCCCTGACACATAGGAGTAGACCATTTTTAAACTCGTTTATTGCTTTTCAAGTGCATGTTGCAATGAAAGTGAAAAAAGTGGGCACTGAAAAGAGCAGCAGATCATACCTAAAAGCAGATAAACCCATATATTCTGTGCAGTGTGATCAGCCAGGCATCCATCCTCTGCAATGAATGAAAAGCAAGACATGCTGTGCGCTTAGGAGTACCACTATTTTCTTTTTTCTGCACCAATTCCCTTTCTGTACCCTTTTTGTATTTTAAAGCCTGAAACCAAGCTTACAGGCCTTAAGATTCATTAGATCGAAGGAAATGTTTTATAGAAAAACAGACAGATTTAAGGACATAATTTAAGGACATACCCAAACATATCTATTTACAGGTCTAATGCTTAAGGTGTTAATTGTATTAGAGTCAATACCATAGACAATGGCATTGGTGCTGGTACCACCCCAACTCCCTTACTAAAATACATTCAGAGGAAGACCTAAACATTAAGAGTTCTGTTTTCTAGAAGTAAGTTTATGTCAACCAAAACCAGACAGTATTCCTCATTTACTTTATCACATTATTTCCAGATAGATGGTATGCATGATATGAAATGCTGGTCATAAAATATTCAATGTCTGAGTCATAAAATGAAGAGTGGTTTTAAGTAAGCCTATTCAGTAGCTTAAGAGTTTACAAGTTTTAAAGAAAAGCATTTTGTATATATGTAAAAAAGGTGGTTCCTTAGCATTTTTCTAGATTCCTCTCATTTAGAAATGAGTTAGCAGGAGGAATGTCCAGAGAAAAACATCTAAGCACTGTTACATGCATTGGCCAATTTTGAAAGAAGAATTTCTCAATTCAAGCAATTTTAGCTGTTATTCTTCTATAAATGT